>NSJW01001024.1:0-124338 GCA_019955255.1 Castanospermum australe | reverse complement strand
GACTCCTTCCCACTAAGGAAAAGTGTCAAAGAGGGAACAATCAAGTTCCTTGTAGAACCAATCTGGGCCCTTCCGTTAGTGGAGGCACTTCTTGAAGGTTATAAAGCCATAGCTTGAGCCCAGCACTCCAAATGGTTGCCAAGTTTCCAAATTAAGAGTCATCTACATTCTTTGTCCCATCAACCGCTGACAGATTTTTATTAGTGGATCTTCTTATTAGTAGTTTGCTTACTACTAAGTTACCACTTAAGACTAACTTAATGTGGACTGCAAAATTAAGAGGGGACTAGCCCAAATTCAAAATTCCAGAGTCTAGGAGAAGTTTGTGCACTAGGTGAAACAAATAAAAAAGAAAACACTGTATTTCTGGGGAGTGTATCATTACAAAAGGAATCATATGTATTCTTGCAGGTTGAGCTGCAATGATAATGGGCCTTGTATTTATAGCATAGTACATGTGTCTTGTCCTTGAATGCTAGAAAGTGTGACTTTTAAGAGTACTTTCCTTGTCTTCTGTGTGTCTGTTATTTGTTTAGCTTATGTTTTTGTGAAGAAGCCATACTATGGCCAAATGTTGAAAATCAAGAAATTTAAGCTTGATGTCTGGTAGAACAAATTTTTCTACCTGTTGTAACTGTGATTGATTTTAGTTGAGGCTGAGCTAAGAAGGTGATCTTGGCTTTGACATTACAGATAGGCCTTTCTTTTTCACATTTTCACTCAAGTTAATGTTTACCCTAAACTACTGCTTTGTTGCAGGAGTTTCAAGAGCTGGCAGAAGAATGCCATAACAGGTTTCCTCGCGGAACAGAACATTACAATTGGAAAGCCAAATGACTTTCCATTGAGTATTGACTTCGAAGGATGATATTGTGAACACGGTTTCTGCAGAGTGCGGAGAGAGGCAAGGCTGAAGATTTTGGTTGACCTGACTAGCAATTTAATTCAGTTCACTTGAGATCACTGTGATAGTTAATTAGTAAGTGAAATTGGAGATAAACTGATACATACATGAACTTCTATAATAAAATGATAAATACATAAATCAAACACGAGGGAAGCTTCGCATTTATATTATGTACCAATGTTTGTATTTAATTGGAGAACAGTTCCCTGGACTGATGATGGCTGTATAACAGATTATGAATTAATATTAACTTGGCAATATTTGGATCAATGATATACAATAGAATGTAATTGTTTGAGTGGTTTTTTGGTGGTGGATTACTATACACACAGTCGTATCGCAATGAGAATCTGGCCTCTAATTGGCGGTAGAGAAACTAGTCTGAATTCAACTACGAAGATCAATCTCTTGCTTTTGTAAAGCCACACAAGATACCTAGCTGCAAATGATTGTAATTTTAAGAAGCCAAATTGAAGCAAAACTAAGTGAACACAATCAAAACTAAGTCCTTTATGATCAGACAGCAATGAATGGATCATATCATAATATAGCAAGCTATCTAGGCAAGTATAACATTAGAAAAATTATCATTTAGTTACTAGGCAAGCTATCAATGATACCTGACTAAGGTTGGTATTCGGTTGTAATACAACAACCATAGAAGCATGGTGAGCTGTAATAATGTTGTCCACGTCAACATGGAACTCAGCCCGTAGTTCTTCCCATATTTGAGCCTTAACTTCTTCTCTTTCTTCACCTTAACATTTTTTTTAGTACTCTCTTCAAGGTATTGTCTATTTTCCTTGAATGCTTGTTGAACTTCATCATTTACTTCTTGTTGATCCCTTCCCTTCTTTGATGGAGCCTTCTTTCCGTATCATTTTCTTCTAAAGTATGTCCTCTCACAAAGCACATGCAACAACATCTCATCCCTAGTCATATGAGTGAATCCTTCTTAGGTTTGTTGATTTATAAGCTCTTTCAGTTGCTACTATATATAAATAGTAAAATCAATCACAAACTAAACTCATAAATAGAATCAAATGACAAGATCACATAATTTAAACTTACATAGACTACCGTGAGCGATGATCAAACCATACAACTTCTCCTTCTTCTTTTTGGTATGTTGGATGTACCAAACTTCATCAATCAATTGTTTCTCACTGATAACTCGATTGCTTTATGGTAATTTTTATTAAGATAGATGTAAGCATGTAATATATATATATATATATATATAAGAATGAGGTGTGAAGATTGAAGAGTTAGACATCAATTTGTCAGAGAAAATCATCACTGTTGCCACTGTTAGAGAGATCAATTTGAGCACATTTAATTGTTTCTATAACACATTTACAGAACTATACCTAGCTTGTAGTTTCGTTCATTGACTGATATTTTTTCCTCTAATTTACATAGGCTGAACTTTTATATGTTTGCGAGTTTATAGATGCTAAGATGCATATAGATATAGGTATGGTTATTTGGATTTAAGTGCAGCAATTATCACTACTATGCCTTCTATGGAAACGACTCCGAATCTGCAAATGTAGTGAACCAATTTATATTTAGTTCTACTGCTACATGCGTGCTTGACTTCTAGGTATAAAAAACTTAGAAAAAAATTTACCGTTGACGCCTCAACTACTGCAAAAAAATTTACTTTTGCATCTATACTTGACAACTAGCTTTTCCCTATTCCTAACATTCATTTCACTTACTTTCTTCATTAGAAATATTAAGTATGAAAACTAATAGGATTGTACTACTTTGAAAAGTTCAATCAACTAATTATACCTTAAATACTTCTCCACCAAACAAAATCTATTAGATACTTTCAAACCCAGAAAAGTGATAAAGCAACATAAATAAAACCCAGAAAAAGCTCTATCAAAGAAAAAACCAAGGTTCTGAAAACCGAACCGATTACTGAATCGGTCGAGATACTGATTCAAGGTTCAATGGTTCAATCATGGTCGAACCGAAATATAAAATATATTTATATTAAATCATAGCTTGTGCAAAAGCTTTTCTCTTATTACTTTTGCTCAAACTATGATCTTGATGAAGGGTATTTTTGCAAATAGAATATAGGATTTGTAGTATAAATAACCTTCAACCCAGTCCCTCTTCCTCATCACTTCCCTAGTTTCCTTATCTTGCTTGCTACCTGCTGAGTATCCATACTCTTTCATTAGGTTCAGTCTCTGACTATTTTTTTCTCTCTTTTGTTTAACATAAAAGAATTATTATTATGATTTGAACTTATAATATCTGTTTAAATCTCCATTCACCTTGACCACTTGATCTTGCTGGTTCTCTTTGCATCTATACATTTTGTGCTACTCTTATTTTCAGTTCTCAAGATGTTTTATTTTGTATAAAACTACATTCAGTCATATATATATATATATATTTCTTTTGGGCAGGTCTTCGTAGTTCCAAGTCAAGCTACAATATGGGTAAGGAGAAGTCTCACATTGACATTGTGGTCGTTGGCCATGTGGACTCTCAGAAATCAACCACCACTGAGCAACTCAACAAGCTTGGAGGTGTTGACAAGCCTATTGCAGAGAAAGAAGCTGCTGAGATGAACTTGTACTCCAAATGAAGTCATGAACTCTATGCAAAACGGAAACCAGAAAAAAAATGGGGCAAAAATAATATAATAAGCCGGTTTCCCCTCTGTGTGTGTGTGTGTGTGTGTGTGTTATCCAAGTCCCAGTCTGTGTTGAGTCAGTATATGGTTCAGTTCATTGTGACGATAGTCATAATGAATGGTACCATTCTGATGTATGGCTTTCATTGGAAGTTAATGCATGGTTTTCATTTCTTCTGCTAAGTGGTTTTCCTTTTAACCCTTGACACAGGAAAATTATAATTTCCTTAAGTTAATGAAAACATTTCTGATTTGATTCTTAAAATATAATTAAATAACTGTAACTTAATTTAATGAGGTTATTTTTAGGGGAAAATAACAATTTGATGAACCCTGAAATGACTCTGTTGAATCACAACTAATAAGAATTTTTGAAATTACCGTTGCACTTTTTTGTTTTAATAATGCACAGAATCTAAACTGGCTATTTAGTTAAAAAAAGATTTATCATTTGAAAGATATTTACCCAGAAAATCTTGACTCAAATGACTATAAAATTCAAGGAAAAATACTATATAGCATGAATTATTATACTGCATCAAAGATATTCCCAAAAAAAAAAAAATCAGCAAGAAAATTGTAAAATTAATTTTAACAAGTGGAATGTAACTAATTATACATGTACTCTAATTTTTAAAAATATCTATATAATTATACATCAAAAGTATTTTTACTTTATAACACCTGAACAAATTCAAATCTTTTGAAGCCAATTCTTTTACCATCTAACCCAAATGGACCATATAAATAAATCATGATCATGGTGTCTTTACTTTGGCTTA
The DNA here is from genome assembly GCA_019955255.1 of Castanospermum australe. NCBI lineage: Eukaryota > Viridiplantae > Streptophyta > Magnoliopsida > Fabales > Fabaceae > Castanospermum > Castanospermum australe. The sequence goes on along the minus strand of NSJW01001024.1, from coordinate 119,987 downwards.
TTTCCTTTCATATTTCTTCCATGTAAGAAAATTGTAGTTCCAGTGTAAAAATAGATCATTTTCAATCATCAGTTCATTTGAAAAAAAAAAAGGATTCTTTTTATTTCATCTTTGTTTCTTTCCTTGTTGAGCCAGTAACAAAATGTTCACCGATGTAGCCTAAGTTTTGGATTGTATATTTTTCCAAATGGATCTTAATCTGAGAAAATGCTGAATGTGCCACTCAATGTTGGCCAGCAGAAGACAATTTTTTTGTGCCAAAAGAAGTTATTTATTCATTGTACTATATAAAGAACTAGTATTCACCAGAAAAAGGGAAGTGATCTTCTAGCTAGCTTGCTATATTAGTAAAAATAATTGTACTATCAATAAACCTTCTTGACTCGATTGTCATTAGCAACAGACTTTATGAGAATACAGAAAGCATATTCTAAACCTCAGAAGAGAGAAAGAACATAAACTCACTACTGTAGAAAGAAATGATAGCAACCATGAATTTGTCAAGAATTTAGGAAGTTTAATTTCTAGTCTCCATGCAAAAAGAAAGGATGATAGCTACTACTCTTCAGATGACCATTTTTCGCTTTGAACTCTATCACCACATCACCACTGATATCAAGTGTTCCAACTTGTGCACGCAAACCTTCAAGTTGATTTTGCAAACCAATTAAATTTTCCTTGTCATTTTTGTGAAGTGGATAATTTCCAGTGTAGATGATCTTAGCCCTGTTATGATCTTTCTGCCATAGCCTCTTGCTCTTGAGACAAGATTGTTCTTCTCTTTCTTTGATCATTTTATTCCCCATAGATCCTGATTCTCCTCTCTTATCCATTCTTCCACAAGATTCCACTCCAAATTCTGGTTCACGTGCCCCCACATTGACCATTTTCTCATTTCTCAAGCAAGCCTTGCTCTTCTCTTCACAATGCAATTCACTCCGAGCTTTGGAAACTGGGGCATGGCCAAAGGTACTCTTCGCGGTCCCTGACATGGGGGACGTTCTAGTTTGCTGAAGACAAATCATTGAACTCCTAATATCCTTCAACTTTTGTGAAGTTTGAGTCTTCCCAGGTCTTGATCTGTTAGCATTCTCATTGAAGTTTCTGTTGCAAGCTCCCGCCTTAGAGACAACATGTTGCACACCAGAATGTGACTTCCAACCTCCACTTTCTGCTGGCACCAGGGAATCATCCTGCCAATGAAACCTCATCTACTTAAATACTTGCTCCATGAAGAGCATACTAATTTCAACCAGATTGCATGAGATTCAACAGAAACTAACCACATTAAAGAAGCCAATCTTGGGTGATGGCAGTCGGAGGCCAGAAGGTTTTATATTTCTTAAAGCATCAAAAGAAGCAGAATAGCTTCTCCTTTCCTCGTTGCACGGATTTGGAAACATACTTCCCTTACCATCATGTGCAGCATTGGTTTGACCATGTGGCTGTCTTTCTAAATCAGATTGTGAAGAGGCATCACTGTCAATAGAAAACTGTCTCTGGAATTCATTGGCACTTGTCATAGATTCACAGCATGTATGATCTGTAGAAGTTGATGACATTGAAGAGCAACTATCACCGGAAACTGAAGGTGATGTAGAGGGACAGTTCATTGTCACAGATGGATTAGTTGGGTGACCACAATTTTCTGGTGTGATTTGGTTGATTGTTCTGTATTCAGATGGAGGGGTAAGGGTGGAATTGCAAGCAGGAGGGTTGACATTAGGGGCATCATTTTTACTTGCTGAAGGCTTCAAAGATGATCTGCAAGCAGAGAATTGGCTGTAGGGAGAACATGAAACTTTGGACTCATTCATGGAATAGGGAGGGCTCAATGATGAAAATTCCATAGAGGGTGTAGAAATAGGATTATAACCGCAAGTCTTCCTAGGATTAGGTTTCAGTGTCAAACATTTTCCTGAAACAATCAAATAAATTTAACTCTAAATTCCATAGAATCAAGGTCAATAGAAAGGAATTCATATTTGTGTGGCATTCTAATACTCTTAAGAAGCCTTTTACCTTTTGTGGCTCGGACTATTTTGTTTTCCCTATTGACTTCATTTGCAACCAAAGAAACTCTTTTGGTGGGAGCCATTGGAATACTTCTACCTCGTCCTAATATCTTTGGTGAATTAAGAGGTAATGAGGGATCAGATTCTCCATTTCCAGCAGAAAACTTTCATTAATAAATAACTATCAGTTTTGTGACCAATAGTAAGTGATCTTATGATTTCATAAGATAACATATTTACTTGGGCATAATTGACTATGCATTAAAAGGCAAATAGACACCATCAGCGTTGCATCTCTCAAATGACTACTAAGGCTGTTAAAGTGTTAAAGTATCACTAGTGGTTCCTTATCATCAATATATAAAGCCTGATAATGCAGAGTTGAATAGTGCAAGAAACATATCAGATTCACTAGCAAATCATGTTACTACAATAAGACATGCCTGACTTAATGGGGGAGTGCAAGATCCCTTAGAAATCCTCTCTGGGTGATTGCCATTTATAGCTTTCCTTCTAGAAGTTGACCAGGATTTGACCTGAAATTTAAGTAAAGGAAGCATTATTCTGAAAGAAAAGCCCAAGGCCACACAAATGGTCAATCATGACGAGAACTTACCATCAATTTAGGGATCCCATCCATCTTTCTAGGTGCTGAAAGTAAGCAGCAGAAAAGAATATTCAATGAAAACACTGAAATATTTTTTTCATAACAATGTTGACTTTCTACCGAATGTGACAATTAAAAAAAAAAAAAGATATCAACTTCCAGCAAGCTAACAGGATTTTAAATCTTCTAGTCCATGTAGAGAAATGAGTTGTAACCGCTAATTGAAGCCTCCCCCCCCCCCCCCCCCCCCAAACCCCAAAAAATTTCTCAGGGCAGGACAAGGTTTATTCCATGTACCTCTCTACTAGACACGCAGGATATAGATACCCTTTTGTAATTAAAAGGCAAGAGACATCAAATAAAAATGTCATACTTACAATCCGCCTTTTGCATGTCTTTGTATCTTTCTCTGGAACTTGAAGCTACTGTACTAGATGCTTCACTTAACTGATGCATAGCTGTTTTATCTACAAAAAGATCAACCTCAAGGCTTGCTAATGAGGAACTATCACTGTCAATAGTACAGTTCGACTCAGATGACATCCACAGTTCTTCTATTCCAGGAAGCATATGCATTTCAGATTTCTTAAATCCTTTATTCACCAGAGACAATTCCTCAGGATTCAAAACTCCTGAGAAAGCAAAGACATATCCAAATATGTAAACGTCAAAACTAAGAAAAACAAACAATTATTAGAAACTTGTAGAAACTCATAAAGCACACCTTCACTTGTGAAAAAGGCACTGTCCCAAGCTAAACTTTTTCTGACATTGCATTCATCAGCCACACTTCTAATTTCAGGTTCCAGATACTTGGCAGACAAAAGCTGATGCTCCTCATTGCCTAGTATGTCATAACCATTCTTACTGTCCCAAGAATTTAAAGTATGCAGCAACTCCTCTGGTTCTAGAAATCCTGAGAATGCAGGCGGTCAAGACTACTAAATTAAATGAAAAGCATTTGAATGAATTCTAGAGGAACACGAACTATACCAGGACTTGTGAAAAAGGCACTATCCCATGCCAAACTTTTTCTCAAAGCAGACGTAGGCTCAGATTCTAAGGACTCCAGGTCCCTTTGACCTTTGTTTACACCCTTCATATCCTTAGATCCCTCAATGCCAAACATTGTAAAACCATTAAGCTTCCTTCTCTTACCTGAATCTGCAGCCAATACAATTTCCAACTCTCAAGACCCTGGATTGAGACAGCAAGGAAATGTACTAATGCTGGGGAGGGAAAAAAGTTCACTTCACAGGCTATTAAAATTCTATATTCAAAACTAGAGCCTTCAAAGGCATGCTATGCAGTCTCCAAATTCTTCCTTCAGCAAACAGAAGCAAAAGTTTCAATCATTTCAGATCAGATGTTCTCGCAAGAAATGATAGGAATTAGGAAGATGTCGTAAACTAGGTAAGACCATTTTCAGTTCAACGTATTTTAATATCTAATTCTATGTTCTTGGGGCAACAAAATTTAAATGCAAAACATATTCGTCTGATGGTGTCTGATAGGCTTTCCAGTCAAAGAATATACCAAACAAAAAAGAAGAAAGAACAAAATAACTAATTACTCCAGAGAAAGCAGGGCTTTTACCGGTAACCTCCATTGTTTACTAAACTTCCCTCACTCAGCCACATGCATGGAACATTTCAATTCTTTCTCTTTTTTTTTATTCAATAGCAAGAACTCACAAAAATACCTCAATCATCCCTTGGTTTCCAAGAAAAGAAAGAAAACACAGAAGTAAAAGAAAGTTCCCACATATAAGACATATAGCATTAACTGGAGAAAGAAAGCAAGAATGGCTTGGCCTGTTTTCTCCTTGTCCAATCAAAAGAAATCATTTGAAGAGCTCCTTTTTGGGTTTTTTCCACTCTTAATTTATGTGCATTTCCCTGTAAAAGCAATATCACAAAAACTCACCCAATTATGGAAATTCTTGAAGAGCCTTTTCTGGTAAAATAGATGGGCATTGATATAAGCCTCCTTCCTCAAGATTCCTCAGCTCTCTGGGTTTTTTCTTCAACAAACAGATAGAAGGTGGGCAGAGGGAAATTCAAACCGTGACTGCATGAAGGGAAAGAAAGAGAGAGAAAATTTTGAAACAGAGAATAAACGGTCTCAAATGAGCAATTAAAGTGCATTCATTAAAATCAACTTGTGCGGCCATAATTTTGGTTATTCATTATGGCTTTTAATTATTATTGATTATAGATGATTCTTCCAGAACCATTGTCCAACATAAATAATTTCCATATTATTATAATAATAATCATCAAGCAACTCACAGAAACAATTAAACAAACAGTCCAAAGTCAACAGAGCATGGGAGAGGAGTTGGCATTCACAAACATCCACAGAAGAAGGTGCAGCAGCAGCTTTAGCACCCTCCATATCTCCCCCACAAAAAGCCTATGATTACCATAGCTTGGAGAAAACAGTTCAGTAGCACTACTAGTGATGATCCAAAACTTTGTAGCACACTTGCTCTTGAAATATCTGCGGTCACCAAAGTCACTTGCTCTTGAGCCGTGGGAAGGACTTTTACTTTGTGTGATACTGCGGGAAAATTGAATAAAAGCTAGCATCCAACTCGTGTAGTGTATTGTTTAATTTTAACAATTCTTTATAAATTAATTTGTATTTTCTTATAAGATAATTTTTTTATATTTTCTCAAATTAAAAATAAATTATAAGTTACATAAAATTCTAATTTTATGATAATTTAAAAAATTTTAACATAATAATGTTGATTAAAAATAAATATTTTAAATAGATTAATTGATTTTTAGAATTATAATTAACTACTTTTTGCACTAATATAGGGTTAGATTCACTGTCTAAATAAAAATTAATTTTACACTAATAAATACTTTTTAGTTTTTACAATTTTTTAAATATATGTATTCATATCCTATATTTTTAAGAATTTATTATTAATTTGAAAGTCTTTATCATGCATCTATCCCTCACAAAATTTTATATAAGGGATACATGGAGAAATTGCTGCAATATAGGATAATAGCACTCAAACCTGAAACTCATAAGAGCACCTGCCAACGTTGAAGCTAAAACCAACCAGCTAGAGTTATTGATGTGGTTGCATCAAACTTTATATTTTTTTATGAAAAAAATTAAGAATAAAAATAAGTTACTCTAAAATTATCAGTCAAAGTACTAATGACATGTTTTGTCCCAGAAGAACAACAAAAGATCCATCTGAAAGATTTATCTCAAAGCTTTTCTCCTTGCGTCAAAATTAACCTAAATTTTGTCATCCTTTATCGGGTCATAGGACATTCCTTATAATCAAGTTATAACCAAAATAAATAAATACATAAATAAATAAAATTAATTTAACTTAAAGAAACGATACTCATCTCATATAATTATTGATGCCAGCCACAATAACTTACTACCAGTGTTCTTACGTCAAAATTTGCTATAAAAAGTATAAATATGATCATTGAAAACTCGAATGGAGAGATACTATATGCGTAGTTGTTTTTGTTAGATTTATCGATAGAAGCAAAATTAACAATTATAGAGTAAATATTAACTTGCTTTATGATGCGCAATTCATCTTTGAAAAAATCATCAACAATTGTCAACATGCGGCAGCTAGGCATAGGGCATAGACCACCACCACAATTGAATCTATAATTAGGAAAGATTGTCATGTAGTTTCATGTATTAGTGCACATTTAAAAAATTTTAAATTGTATAGTTAAAGTGAAAGATAATATTAATAGTATGTTTAGGTAAACTTTTTTAAAAAAAAAAAGCGCTTATTTTTTAAAAATTTTATCAAAAATATGTTAATTATAAACTATTTTGACTAAAAAATAAATTAATCCAAACGCACACACTAACTTATATAACTTATATGATATATATTTGATAATATATAATGTAACAAAAATATTTTATATCGAATATATCTAAATGCACCCGATAATAAAATTTTAAAATAAATACCTAAATATAAGTAAATCGACACTTAAGTGTACCCGATGCATATTCATACCAAATATGTAGCTAGTGACAATCACATAAGCGTGCTCATAGAAAAGAACTTATATGTATGATGTGAGCTGTTTAATTGTCATTAAAAGGAAATCCTATGCGTTCTCCATATGTCGCCAGATCAAAAGTGACCCACACCACTTGACCTCTTATATTGGCTAGAATGTTGTAATAATTTTATTTTTTTTTTGAAAAAAACACGACCTTATGCTTGAGATTGAGAAACAGGGAAGGTCATGAGTCATGAGTTTAACGAGGCAATTGGTCCACAAGAAATCCATAGCAGAACTTGTAGTCAATTTATTGAACTTATGATTGTAACATATATCAATATCTTTAGCCACGAAATATTAACATAACAGAAGTAAATTATATCTTTAAATATGAAGATTGCGATTCGATTCTTAAAAATCTAATCTTATGGGGAGAATCATATCATTAGCCTAGAGAAATTACGCTTATGGGACGTTCTAATGAACTGAATCCTGTGATAATACTTCTTATTCAAACCAAAAAATATATAAACATATTCTTTATGGTTGGTCCTCTTTTTTATTTAAAGGGCATCATTTACCATATGCAATTTCTTCCCGTGAAATTCCTTATGAGAGTGTATAAAATTAAATCAAGTGTTATCCTATATATTTATTTATTTATAAACATGTGTTTTTTTCAAGTGAGTGCACTAATCACTTGTCAAAAAGCCACATTTTTCTCTCCCGAAGAATTATCTAGATATATGAATGGAAAAACGTATTTTCTAAGATGGCCCTTCTTCTAATTATATAGATAAGAAAAGAAATCCCCACCTATGAGAAGCCATTACAATTATAACTATATATTATATATCGATAGTTAAAGTGAAAGGCAATACTTGCTTATAAATCACATGACACGTGTTTAATAGTATAATATAAAAAAAAATTATCCTACTTGGACGCACTCGATAATAAAATTTTAAAATAAATATTTAAATATAACTTGATACATACTTATATGTACCTAATGCATATTCATATCAAATATGTACTTAAGTATGGGTATAATCGTATATTGGTCCACAAGAAATCCATAGCAGAACTTGCATGTGGTCAATTTATTGGACTAAGAAATGTAACATACGTTCTATACGTTAGTGTGTGTTTGGCACCTCTTAGGAGAAGAAGAGGGACTGGATGTTGTGAAACTAAAACAGCATGGAGAAATATGTAACAATGGTATTTGTAATTGTACTAATTGCTACCCACAACATCGAAGGCCATGAATTTCTGTCGGTTCCTACAAGACACGTTCTTTACTGCAAATGAACAACACCTATATCCCAAAGAAAACTTTTGCATGAATAATGAAGTTTCGCTACTTTTCTTTTTGAGAAATTCTTAAGTGTGCATTATCTACCTTAAACACTTTGTTCAATAGTTAATATGTATAAAATATGATGGGTCATATTATAAATGTATACTAATATTTAAATAATTGATAACACATATCAAGTACTGAATAAATGCTTAAGATAAGCAATGCTTACTTAAAATTTTTTTTTTACATAATCTTCTCCCTGGCTAGCTACTCAATCCTGTTTGGATGAGTTTATTATATTTTATTTATTTTTCTTCTATTAATCTTCATCAACATTGTAATTAGTATATATAAACTATTAACTTGTTTATGCTTTTTACTTCATCTTTAGTACACCAGGTGTAATGTTGCTCTCTCTTATCTCTTCTCTTCCCAAACAATAGAGGCCATCTTAATGCCACCAAGGCTCGATGTTGGAGCACCATTTGGAATATCTTCGAGTCTCTAATTATAAGCTCAGTTTTTCTCTTGCAAATTTTACGAAAGTTGGTTGTGAAAGAAAACAAAAACCTTCAACAGCATATGCATGCATGTAGGTAATTTATGCATTCATTAATTAATTCAATTCAAAGTCTTGAAACTTCACTCCATCTTTCCACGTATATATTGCATTCATTAATTATAGGATCCTATGGTTGACCTCCCCGCTAATGTTAAGTTCTAATTAGTGATTTCCTTACTTATTTTGAGAAATTTTTATATACTCTTAGATAAAGTATTTTTTTATTAGTGAATACAAGAAAAATAAGTATATGATATCAGATTTAACATCATTTTTATATATGTATCTTACAACACTTGTATAAAATAAAAAAAAATGTACTAAAACATACAAGAATTTTTCACTTCGCCTATTATGGAATTAATGCTAGGATTTTACTGATCTCTAACATTTTCCTATCATCTGTTTTAAATATATATGGAGATATGAAAAGGGTGAAAGTGAAGTGATAATTAAAGTATTCAAATGAGGAGAGAAGAAAGAGACGGTGGCGGTGTGGAAATGCACGTGTATGTGCTGAGAACCATATATATATATAGCAATAACATCCACTGAGGAACACAGATTTGGTTGGCAAAAATTAACTTGGTGGGGTGTAAGTGGACTCATGTCATATGGCTAAAACTTGTCTATTGCCATTATAACATTTATAACTGGCACTTCCTGACTTATTGTTATCTTGGAAACCATCATCATGATTTGTTAATTGGAAAAGACTTTGGAGAAAATGTTTCTTTCATCCCCCAACCCCAAAAACAAATTTGGATATAATTTTAATCTATTTTCGATATAAAATTTTTTAAACATTATCATTTAATTACATATTACTATAAGTATATTTGACTTTTTAAATAATTATTATCTTAGTTAAATTTATTAATAATTTGATAATTCAAGATTAGATAATAGTGTTAAAATTTTAATACTGAGAATTAATCAAAATTAAACTCAACAAATTTGCAGTTTACATTATTGCTTCATACTTGCATGATAGCATTTCATTTTCTTTAATTGGGTACAAAATGAGTGACACTAGCTAGTATATAAGCGATTCTTTGGCAAGAAGGGCGAGAGTGAGAAGGTAGATGGAAATTAAGAAAAGGAGTAAAAACGGACAAATTAAATTAAGATGAAAAGAAAGTAATTCGTTAACAACCCAATGCAAATGTTGGCAAATAATAATTTTAAATATTTGTTATTGTTTTACCAACCAACCAAGCATGTCGATTATATATGTTCCACAATTTAATTTCTTCTATTCGTTGCTTTTCAGTTCCATTTTTACACTCCACTCTTAAACTTCTAGAGCTTGTATATATCAAGTAGCATCGTTGCGGGTTAGCAACTAACAAATCCAGTTTATTTATAGTTTTAAATTAAGAGATAAATATTTTGATCGCTTTCCATTCTCTGCATTGGATGGAATCCAAATGATGATATATTAATATCTCCATATATCTCCTTTGCACTTCATCAACTATTTTTACTGGTATAATTATCTAGTGATCAAGGGTTTTCTTTCTAATCAGCTTGAGCTTTTAAGAATTTGAGAGAATTTCATTTTTGTTGAGGATATCATTAAAAACGGTTTGATAAATTAATTAATAAGCTATTCCAAGTGGTAAGAGATTGATATGGTGAACGTAATTATCTTGAATTTCTTTTTTTGCAGGCTATAACGATGACATAGAAGTTAAAATTTATGATTGTAAATTATTAAATTATTAAAATTTTCATCATTAACCCTCTCCGAATCATTTAAAACATTTCACTTTAATTATATCCAGCAGGTGCAATATTCAGAAAAAAATTTAATTATCCTAATCATCAACCTATATACGTTGGGGCTCATATTTTATCGCTAATCTTTCACTAAAACACACATCCATTCTAAATTCACAATGCTACTCCAAACTATATATTCAAGGAACTATGCAAAAGGCTTAATTAGTAATTAAAATTTAAAATTCTAGGAAGAGAATTCATCATCACAGCAAAAATTTAAAACCTGATTCTTACTGTCTCAACACTACGAATTCGCAAAAGAAAACAACCTGTGAGTGTTAAGTAGTACAACCCATTAGCAAGCCAAGCTACTTTTATTCTTCTTTTTTTTTCAGCTTAGCAGCCTCAGCACAAATATGAAAGAGGACTAACTTCTTCTAATCCTTTTTCCCCTCCTTTCCTTTATTGTTTTATTGTTTCGTGGCCAGACAGAACCCTGAATTGGCACTCTTATCATACCAAGTTTATTTATATGACTAAAAAATTAAGTTTTAATACTTTTACTGCCTTAATGACAAAATATATTCAAATTTTAATACTTTCAAATTTGGGATGTGTTTGTAAGATTTGTTAAAGAAGAAATCTGAAACGTAAGTTTGAACAAGAATTAATATAATGGTGCATGTAATTTATTATTCTTTTATGTATCCATGCTGCAGCAAAGTTCAATATCTCTACATATATGACAAAATATGAAACTTGCACGTATTCTACAGAGAGAGAGAGAGAGGAAGAATACCTGGAAAATGCAAATTATACATCAATATATTAAGATTTTCATTAGGCATATAGCAACTTCAAAGCTTATGATGGCTAGCTCTAGCTATCATGCATACACACCAAGCATTTATATATATAAGATTCTAGAAGTATTTTATATCATACCACATATCAAAAGGACGCACATAGATCTATAGCTCCATGCCAATACATTTAGCCATGGCTGGTTTTGCCCCTAGAGGCCGAGGGTGGTCGATTCCCATCGCCACCGCCTCCTCCGCCACCCCCCGAGCTGCCTGAACCACTTCCAGACCCATAACCACTACCGTGGGCTCCACCACTACCATACCCATATCCATACCCAGTTCCCGACCCGGACCCAGAGCCAAAACCATAGCCAAAGCCTCTACCAAAACCTGTTGGTGAACGGCCTGACCCGGAGCCGTAGCCCCACCCGCTGCCTGGCCCTGACCCCCATCCCCAGCTGTAGTCCCAGTTCGGGCCATGGCCCGAGCCAGTGGCCCCCGTGGGGGTTCCAGACGGAGGTGCCTCGTTGGACATTTCGAACCGGAGCTTCCTTCCACCGCCGCCACCGGCTGCCGCCGTGGAAGCGATCAAGAAGACAAGAAAGAGAGAATTGAAGGCGAGAGCGTTGTTGGTGGATAGCATTTTGTCGTGGCCTAGGGAAGATATTATCATTATTACGAGGAGGTAGGTTTTGGTGAGTGCTCGCTGGTTTGATCTAGAAAAAATAGTGGGGACTCGTGAATTTTTGTTGAGGTTTGACACGAGGGTGCATATGGTGCATGAAAGTGGCTTATATAATGGGGTTGATGATGATCAACGAGAGATATGAGTCACAAGAGTGACAACCCGTGAATGCGATGAGTTAGTGCATGAGTACCACTTTTCATTTTCATTTTTTCTTTTAATTTTTTTATTTGAAGACTATGAATTGTTTAATAATAAATTATTCTTGTGTTTGCATGAGAGAGAGAGAGAGAGAGAGAGAAAGAAGTGAAACTGAATACAAATACAGTCCTTAGAAATGAGAAGAAGCACCAGTTGGGCCATCGTGACCTGATTTCCACCACCGACTTTCTGGTAATTGATAAGCCTAACTCAAGCTGTCGCGCTAGCATTGCGGTCATGGCTGGGCAAGACGTAATATCTCTTTTTAGCATCAGACATTTTTAGGTATATTTAATATAAGATAATTTTTTTATATTACATTATTAGATGTACATTTAATTTTAATTAATTTTTTTAAAAAATTATTATTATTTTGTAAAGATTCTAATATTAAAATTTTAATTATAAGTTATATTTTGAATACAAAATAAATTAATTTAAATATACAATAATAAATATGTAATATGTTAGCTTAATTATTATTTATGTATATATTATGATGGACAATAACGTAATGTGACAAATATTCAACGGTAAGAAGATTGTCTTTAAAAATCTTTACGAGTTTTTGTGTCGTGTAATTCGAATTGGTCCAATCATTGAAAAATTAAAAAAATATTATTTTTACACTACTTTCTCTAAATCTCCCTCGTACACTTTTATTATGAGAAAATATGAGAGTCTATTTTTTTTTTCTATAATAACAAAGTGTACCAGAGAAGTGTAAATAAAATGGCGTAAAAATAACATTTCTCAAAAATTAATAGTTTTGGATAATCCATTTAAATGTGTTGGTTTTTTTTTTGGTTAAATTTTATCAAAATTTGATAAATTGAATAAAAATTTATTGATTTTTGTAATCTTGCTTACTTTTATAAGAACCATGTGCGATCAATCAACAAACCAACCACTGTCCAAATTCGACCACTGTTCAAGTTTTTCAAGTATAATAATTTCTATAATTAGTCCAACCCAAGATTTGATAAAGGGCCAAGATTTGGTGAATTTTTGTCAAATTTTTGTCAAGTAGTTTTAAGTCATGCTATTGTAGAAATTTACTAAGAGATTACGGCTTATTATTATTATAATAGAATTAGCCTCACACTTAAAAAGATGCGATGATATATTTGAACAATGACGATAAAAATATAAATAAAAATTTAAAAAACTAATTATTAAGTATTAATATTGATTTTGTTTTTTATTATTTTTTTGAATTAATTCGTTGAAACAGTAAAATAAAAAAAATAAGAAAAATTAAATCATTATATATAAAAATTATTTATAAAAATTTTATCTTTATTTTTATTATCATACCAATCATACTCTAAAAGATATACATGCTTGATTTGACACAAAATGAGAGGATATATTGTCCAAATCACTAAAAAGGAGAAGGCAAAAAGATTGAAAAGACACGGGAATTAGATGAGGTTTAAAAATATGTTTTTAAATAGAACCTTCTTAAAAAAATAATAGTTAAAAACAGAAACATTTCTCTAAATTTTTTTTAATTTAATAGTACCTTATTAAAAATAATATAGTAATTAATGTTAAAAATTTATTAAGAAATATATAATATATTTTTCTATTAAGCTAAAAATATTATGGTTTTATTACAATAAAAATGTAAAAAAATTATTTATTGGAGGATGGGTTCTTTATTACCATCGTATAAATTTCCATCTGTCATACATCATATAATCTTATAGTTTATTGTTTGTATTAGATCTCAGGGGACCCATATCATTGGGTAATGGTAGTCGAGCCAAATAGCGTTGTGGTCATAATCATATAATACTTCAGAGTTAATAAAAAAAAATTTTTTGCAGACTAATAATACACGCAATATATTAATTATGTATATCTACTTGTATTGGTTCTCGTTATATATAAATTAAGCAGTAAATTATCTATCACGCAATATAAATTACATAAATATATATAAATTGAGTCAATCTGCAAAGTTGTTCATTGAATATAAATTTTATATTCGAAAGATTCGGATTCTCACACTCTAAACTTTATACAAATAACAGCTTATAATTGTGTTATCAGAAGAAATTTTGACAAACTCAATGTATCATGTAAAAATGGAAAAGAAAAATAAAAACAGTAAAATACAATATATTTCTGATGGATTTTTTTGACTGTCCATTATTTGGCACTGGTGAAATATGTGAGGAGAAGTTGTACCGGACAAGTACAGGGCAGGAGAACAGACAAAGAAACTCCTTTAAACTCAAGAAATAAAAGTACCGAACACCTCACTAGAGATCTTCAATATATTAGAGATTCATTTATATATATTGAGAACAATCTCGAGTGGATGTGCAGTAAAGCATAGATCTAATATATTTTATAATTGGATTATTAGTTGTGATAACAAACGCATGACTTTTATGGAGACTGTTAAACCTAAATATAATCAATATATTATTAATTGTTCATAAGATATTTATTACCTTGTTATAGTTAATATAAGAGTTGCATATGGTGAAATATTCATATCTTTTTGTACTTCAAGTAATTTTTAATGGAATATAAAAATTGTAACAGTCTTCTATCATTTAGTACAAGCCATATAGTCAACTCACTAACGAGATTACATAAGTTTACAATGAGGTTTGCTCTAAAGTCACAATCCAACAAACATAGGCGCCTTACCCAACCAATATCTTCACATTCACTGGCTACATTTATTTTACTCTGCCGCATAACGTCTAGCTGATTAAGATTTCTCCATAACCACCACCCTTAAACATTTACCATCAAGCGATACACGCCGTAATAGTATTTTCGAGTTCAGGTATGCATGATGTATTTAGTTATTAGGGAACTTAAACTCCTTTGTTTGTAAACTTTGTTTAGCTAATTGATTAACAGGATTTTATTAAGTTGACGTATTATTTTCCATTTAATCCCATTCTATATTAAGGTTAATTACGGATGAGTAACGTTACCACTTAACTCGTTATCTAGGGATTTATTTAACCGAATGGACGATCAGGTGATATAAATCAATATTATAATTTTCTGGAAATAACATTCAGAGTTATTAGCAATCAAAGTTTTCTTATATATTATGTTAAATAGAATACATTTGTCATCTCAATGTCTGAATTGTTATTTATTTATATAGAAATTGCGTTTCTTTGAGACATTTAATAGCATCTCTTAGATAGAAAGCGTCTATAGATCTGCACGTCTGGAACATTCATTGGTAGAATACTTGTGTGAAGAGTAACTTACTCTAATAAGTTCAAGCACTCGGTAAGCATACCTTCACATAGTTTATATTTTTTTGTCCTTCATTTTTACGTTCGTTTTCTTCATTTATTATGTTGGGTTGAAATTCAAATATAGATTATACATGATGAATCACATCCAAAAACGTTCATACGTCGAGCAAGCTTAGCTTTAGCAGACAACGATAGACGCTCCTAAGATACCACACTTAGCAATTAAAAGAAAAACATATATATCTAGCTTTTGATCATACATATAAACATTAGTTTTATGACGGGATCCGAATCAATCAGCTTGTCGTCAAGACAGATATACCTAGTCTGGGAGCGCGTACATCGCCAATGGATTGTAGAGCATGTATAATTGCTTCACACTTTCAGTGTGGGATATATTTAGTAAAGAATATTAGTTATATTCATAAGAGAAGTTAATGGAATTACGACTCTTCGCTCTTTTATAAAATCATATGTATAATTAGTTCTAACACTTTCTACATATATTAAATATGTCGACGGATAGAGTGAGCGAAAGCCGGGTTGTAGTCAAGGTGAAACATGGGAGCCTTAATCATTTATGTTATTAAAATTAAAAGTTTAAAATATAGGCACTCGAGTCTCATGATATATGTCGAGAAGTTTTTCGTCTGTTTTCTCTACCTGCCACTGCTTCATATGTATATCTCATTTGTATCCTGAGAACTTGATAATACCTTTCTTGTGGCAACTAGCTTAATTGAGACTTCTTCTTAGATTTATTTAACATATAGACACAGGCTTCCTAGATTCATCACAATAATAAGAAGTGCAACAGTGAGAGAGTGTCTGTTTATACGGTAAAACAGCGTTTGTCTCTCGATGTGGTTGCTTTTAGGAAAAAGGCACTTCAAACAACCAGTGGGAAGCGCCCACAATATAAGATTTGTCAATAAAGTTAATGGTTATAATATAATACATAAAGTTCTCTTGATAATTTGATCACACTTTCATTATATTACAAACCTTACGTGTTCTATTAGCACGAGATATAATAAAAGAAAATAAAAGGTAGAATAAAGGTAAATGGAGAATATAAAGCATATTTGATTTCAGATAGATTATTGGGGATTGAATGTATGATTGATGATAGACAAGTAATACATAATTAATCCACTATATACATTTACAAAAAATCTCTGTGATTCTCTATTTTACACATAATACTCTTATCACTAAACTTTTATTCTATAAGATGAATCTACTCGTGATAGACTTTAATCTGTTGTTTACATGATTGTGAGCAAGTAGATAATTGATATTTAAGAGTAAATTATATTAGAATTATGATTTTTAGTCATGTGGCATCATTTTAAACTTATAAATTTCGTCCTTTAAAGAATTAATTTGTAACAAGTGATAACAATAGTTGTATTACGTCCTCTCATATTCGTATCTATTAGACTTCACCTAACAATTTACTCTCATCTCTTTGAGTGTGAGACTCACAAAATAGTTGATAATTAATCCTCTAAGACCGAATTTGGAACAGAGAAAAGCACTGGAAACTATTAATAAAATTATATTTGTTGCGTGACCTATTGAAATCATCTGGAAATTGCGAAGATTTGGATTCTCACTATATTCAGAAAGGTGGTATATGAATCTCTACAACAAGGTTACGAGTAATTTCTCGAGATAGTATTGAATGTATTGTGGATGCAAACTTCAGGGATATGTTTGCAAACTCGAGAAGACTATAAAAATATTGAAAGTTTTACTACAAAAACAATTTAGAAGAGTTTGATGTTCGTGAATGACGCTTAATTTCTAAGACACATGTAAAGTTTGTTATTGTATAATACTAATTAATGTAAACTTGCCTCTTTTGGCATGATAATGTTATGGGATATGTGACATAAAACGTACTACTTCATAAAAATTTAGTTCATTTTCTGAGAACTGTCCATGCCATATAGTATAGGAAGTCACCATAGAGAACATATCTGCAGAGTACTAATACCATATGTCGAATAAATAGGGACAGATGAATAAATGTGTCATGTATTATCTCTTATCAAGAATGTTAGGCATATGTTTCTCTCAAAATTAAATTATTTGAAAAATTTTAATTATATTAATAATAATAAAATGCTCACTTTCTAGAAACACCTCAATAATTTATAATTTTTATATATTTGGTGTGTTATCTCATAAATTATGTCGCATGAACTTACATTTGACGCATATATGAACTCGAGGCTTGAGAGTACAGGCTATAAAAATTTTATGAAGCTGCATCTGTAATGGTGAACGCAGTAATTTTCCTGCAGAGTGTACTCTGTTATAGTGATTGAACTTATGCGAACTTTTTAGAGAAATTTATTAATTATTAAATTCTACTCCATCTAAATTATTAAGTATTGATACTATTGGAAATTCATGAACTTACATGGGTTATTTACAGAGATGTACTCAGCACACTAACTTCGTACTATTACATTATGTTTATTCCGCATACATCTATATGTATAATCTATGTTTAATGAGCATTAATAAACGATAATTGCATACGATATTAAGTACATACTATTATCAAATATTATATTATAATTGAACTAATTGAAAATAATAAATTTGTGTTAATTGTTGTATTCTATTTAATTTTATTTATTTAGATCTCATTAAATTATTAAAAAATACTAAATTTAATTAAAATTATTAATCTTTATTCTTAAATAACATTTCCCCACTTATGTAAGAGTTAATTAAATTGTATAGCATCTCATATTGCAAAACAATATAAAAAATTTATAATTAATTTGTTATAGGGTATTCTCACTATAACTGTATTAAAACTTATAGATCTCTCTACATTTATGTATGGCACGTTATTTTTCGTTTTGTTTAAAGTAGAAACTAGCATTATGAGTCTGTGTTAGAAATTTAGGATTATTAAGAGATGATAGATATTAAAATAGGATATTGAAATCGTTATACACACTTATACACTATATAATATTATAGAGTAAAAGTACATGGAGTTGCCATCCCTTTGTTCCTCCATAATTAAATATATTCTTCACTCTGTTCGTCATACGTGGCAGAGAATTGATGTTAGACTAAATTCTGTCATTTACTGTGCTAAATAACCAGTAGTAGTGCAACCAGACGCCATTCTGACTGAGCTAGGCCTGCACACCAGTGAAGCGCCTGCAAATCTCTACTGATATAATCTAAAATACCATAATCGTTTTATAGAGAACTACATATATATTTTAACACTATTTTAAATAACTATTAAGTGAAAGTAAGTAATGTATATTTCTATACATATATGATATTATAGTGATTTATTATTACTGTATGTGTACACATTAATAGATGGATGGTGTGTGTCTCAAAATAGTATGAAATTCATTCTAATGGTGCGTAGCTGTGCACCTCATAAATCACCAACTATTAACACAAATAAAGTGGAGCAAAACATCTTGTTGGTGGTTAAATGATTACAAAAAGATTAAAGCCCATCCATTTAATAAAGTGTTTATAACATAATCTAAAAAATCATAGAGTTTTAGAGTTATAAAATGGATTATATCTAATTCTTTGTTTAAATTGGATAAGTTGAGAGTTACAGTTAATTTTGTGTTGTATAGAGATAAAATTAGATTTATGATGCACCTATCATATTTGAGAATTTATAATAATTATTGATTGTAACTTATGGACTTGTTGAATATATTTTTTAATAAGGACATATTTATTAAAATCAAATTATATGACTAATTTTCTATTGTATTAAGAAAAGAAAAGAGAGAGACACACAAAAGTGCTCGACTTTCATGGTTTTTTCTTTTCCATAGACAGCTTAACTCACATGAGAACTAAGACGATCTTAACTAGAGGTAAAAGTATCATCGGTAATTGTGTGGACTTTGAGTTTTTTATCCCTCTGTCCGTCAGATGAGTCTTACTGATCTGTGGGTGACACGGTTATCTTACATTACTGAATATTTTTTAACTCTCTCAGACAACGCTCGGGAATTGCGTAGCTGAAGATATAGTTTATAATTGTTGATTACGGAGTGTCATTTGGGATGGTCATTGAATCGGATTCAGGAGTAGCGTAGAGATGCACCAATATGGTGTGTCCGTACGACTCAATTTTGGCAGCTGATTTCTTATTGGGTCTCAGCAAGCTGTTAATATCCTTATCTCATGTGATCGCGCACCGTGTGTCTAGATGTTTTTTATTCGCTGATATATAAAATTGGATGTTAATTTATATTATTATACAAATAAAATAGATTATAAGTTTATTTGATGGGTATGTAATACAAAATCTTTTGATCGCAATCTGAATTTAAGTATTAGGATATTTTAGATCCAACTCTCATTATCTATATTCTTGGAATTCTAATATGTGCGTTCTACTTCTTTTTACACATGATTATAAAATTTGCAGTTTATAGGTGTATAATATAACACAGCAGTAGAAGATAGAGTAGAAATTATATTAAGATTAACTTCAGCAATGACTTAGCACATATATGATATATATGTATTTATAGACTCTTACAACTATAGTAAATTTAATGCTTCTTTAAAAATGTAGAAGAGATATTAATCTATATTCACACTATAAGTGAAATCTGATAATCATAATTACACTCAACACAACACTCTAATAAAAATTACACACTCTTTAAAACTACATTCTATTATTTAATAATTTTTAATTATTTTATATATATATATATTATATATTATTATATATTAATTACTAAGAATAATTGTTAATATGTTTTGAATGTTAAGTAAATAATAAATTTCTTAAATAATTTATTATTTCACAATGGTTTACTTTTAAAATATAGGTTCTTTATACAGTAGATATGTGAATCCGGTGATAAGTATTATTGAGTAATGGCAATGATATTTGTACTTATCTTGTCATTCGAAAGTTGTGAGGATAATAAAGAAGTGATATAACATCGATTTATGGTTTAATGAATTGATAGGTTCTCGATGTCATTGGACTATTGTATATTGGCACGATTCATATCCTGGATGATAGAAAAGACTCAAGCAAGTATAGAGTCAATGCATGATCAACCGATAAATATCATATCTTTCTCTTATTTTCTCCATTTATACTTTTGTGCTCCTTATTCCATATCACAAGTTGGAGCTCAATGGCAAATAAATAAATTCAGACATTATTTTATTTTTTTATTTTATATTCTTTATAAATAACACTTCTCTTAATTTCATCTTAATTTATAAAGAGAATGACATGGAACTCTTAATCTTTCATTTTTATCTCACTATCCTTATAATACATACATTAATATTATAGAGAGATAGATATCTATGTTTATATATAGCAAAAAATGAAGATCTCATAATATTGGATATATTATTAATGATTAACATATTATACACTTTATTAAATATACTATATAACTCCATACAGACACCAATTTATCACATTGATATATAATTTGAGGATTTAGAATTTCTATATAATACTCGTTTTAAAATGAGTGAGAGTCTTTGATATATGCTGGACTAACTAGATAATAAGCACTACATAAGACTCATTATCTGACGCATTTAGAGATATATAAAGAGGCACAAACCATATACAGGTATGTTAGACGGAGAGCATTTTCTTTTCCATTTGTTTAGAGTCTTCCTTTTTCACTATATCGAAGAATTTATTCTATTATTTTGGACCATCTATATTGTCACCATTAATGGATTGCTACTTGTGGTAGAGTTACATTAATAAAGGAGGTAATGAGCAATGCGATAGCATCACTTTTTTGTGTAATCACATCATTCCCGAATATAATTTTCACTATTTCGTGTTATAATATGAGAATATTCTCAATTAAAATGTTAGAGCTCTACCTAAAACTATCCTCTTTCATTTCAGCATAATATAGAAAACTTGTTACAATATCGCATTCTTTACATTCTTCTCGAAAGGACGATATTTATTAATATGTTTATAATTATTACTATTAAATAGTAAAACTTATTCAGTAACTAAAGTCTCCTCATATTAGCTTATCAGGTGAAAATAAAAAAGGTTAATAAAAATTTGATTTGTGCTATATGTTTTTATTGTAAAATAAAATATATTTAATCTAAATAAGTAATGATGATAATTTCAAATGCATCAGATCTTTTTAATATAAAAATTAAATAAATATAAGTATAAGAGATATGCAATGTAGTCACTAGGCATAATATGATAATGAAAAAAGACTTAGGAGAGTTGATGATATTAGAATAGAGATCAATAATGATAATTAAACAAATTAGATACAATTTGAAAAATACCTTAAGTTTGAATATTGTGCGCTATTGCTCAAGACGCATACTCCAGCAATGAACGTTTCTATAAATAATTATAGAAGACACAAGAATTGGCTTCTTGAATTATTAATAGATGGGCTCTAAACTTGTAGTTACAGTGTTTTGTGAAGTTAAGAACTTATTCTAGAGCTAAAATAATGTTATAGCGGCATACACTCTGCTCATACTTAATATTATTAATGGTGTTGTTAGAGAGATTCCCAACTCTTTCAAATATTTCGAGTGCAAAAAAAGAGTGAGACGTGAGAGCATGATCACTATTTTAAGACAGAAAGCTTTTTTCCTTTTCTATTTTCTTCAAATAACGCTTAAAATATTTTATTAGATTATAGATGTTTGATTAAAAATTTCAAGTGCGTATTATCACGTCACCATATGGTGCACAATTGATTAATAAAAAGTAGCAACACATATCCCAATTATTATCTTAAAAAAAATTCATATTTAATGCATAAACAGTAGTTTTGTTACTTTTAATAGCAAACTGTGTTGATATAATCAAGAGTGCGCTCAATATAAATTACTTTT
This sequence comes from Castanospermum australe, assembly GCA_019955255.1. Classification (NCBI taxonomy): domain Eukaryota; kingdom Viridiplantae; phylum Streptophyta; class Magnoliopsida; order Fabales; family Fabaceae; genus Castanospermum; species Castanospermum australe. The sequence continues at coordinate 97,919 of NSJW01001024.1, read as the reverse complement.
TTAGTAATTCCAAAGAAAGATAGAGATCGGTAGGTCTTAATGAGTCCAAAGATATAATTAAAAGAAGGTAGCTACAATTATACTTTTTATCAAGTTGTTAAACCTTAAGGATCGTTTTTCATCTTTCACTATAATATGTGTATATCGTGTTAGGGGTAACATAAAGAAATCGAGCATTATATAGATGTAGTAAATAGGCGGAGATTATTACACCATATATTTATTTTCTCGACTCTCTTTGATCACTCTAATAAAGAATATACCTATTTATATGTTCGATGCTAGAGAAAAATTAGCGGAAACTTATTGATCAGTATAATATCATATAATATTCCTATTGAAAGAGGCGCACGAGTTTTCCAGAGCAATGGGAGGTTTACTTCTTACCATGGATTTCTCAAGGTCTTTAAGTATGAAATAGTTTGACCTTTAGTTATACAAATCCTAAGGTTATTATAGGTCACCGTAGAATTCTTTAAACTTTCTTACACAAAACTTAATTATTGAGGTTGGCTTTTTTGTAGTGCCTATTTAATAATAGGTAATAAAAATATCGTATACTTATCATTATTTGTTTTAATACTAATGCAATCATAAATTAGTAATGAATTATGTAATAAAGTTTGAGATATATAGATATTGAGAATAAGAGAGATTTAGTATATGAAATTTTTTCTTTCTCTATACAAATTATTCTCATGTCCTTCGTTGTGAATATTAAAGGAGTTGTAATATACCTTACTCAAACCTTCATTTAACTAATAGATGTTCTTTTAAAAATACTCCTCCAAGTTTAGACACATATCTTACACTTAAAGAATAAAGACATTGCTTTCATTAAATATTCTTTTAATAATCTAATATCTCTCACTCACTAAAGTCCGGATAATTCTTAGGTACATATTAAATAGTTATGGTTCTCATTTGTCTACTATATAAAGTGTTAATATTTACATATATATATTATGGAGGCAACGGCGAGATGATACTAGGAAAATAATTATATTGCTATACGTGCACTTCACTTCATGTTGCTAACTTCGCAGTTATTTGGGTTCCCCACGCATTTAAAAGGCTTCTTTTAGGGCCCACACATTTCTAAGTGACCACAGTTGTATTCGATTAATATTATGGCCGCCTACAAATCAATGACCAATGATTGTGATTTAGCAACTAGGGCTCACTGACAGGAGCTGCATCAATACGCCAACACAAATCCATCTACATATAATGATGTATATTTTGTAGGTTCATTTCAGCCTCTACTCTCTATTTGTACTCACAGGGTCTTATAGAGACCATTCTGTTGAGTAGATGTTGTGACTATATTTACTGGACACACACCATATATACACACGGAGGTTGTTAGGGATCTCAAAGCTTTTAGACACTACCAGTTGATAGAGATGAACATGATCGTGTTGTTAGCAATAATAATTAACTGGTTTACAATGAAAATTTGTGCTGCATAGCTTTAATGTTGTTGTGTATTTTTAGTTCTTTTTTTTTCAAAAACTTTAGAAAAAGGTTTGAAAATTAATCGGGGTTTCAGATGTTTACTATCATATTCTTTCAGGGTAGTGATACCCTTCAATTATATTTTTTACTATACCACACACACACATCAACATATTGTTAATTGTGCTTTCCGGGTTATTTTATTTGTTTTTACTCTCTGTGATGCAGGAATATGGGACAGTCAGTCTCGGGAGTAGGCGTTCTATTCTTTCTTTACTTGGGCCTTATAATAATTTTAGGGTAACAAAAAGTTTTGTGTGCTTCTTTCCAATTATATTATCAACCACACCATTATATGGTTTGTTTATACAACAAAATATCATAGACACAACTCACCTCATTAAAAATATCTTGGATATGGCGATGCAGGAAATTATAACGCGGGGACAGATAGCCATTTGGTATAGCCTATTGGGGGTGTGTCTTGCTCGTTGATTGCTCTAATATAATGAATTAGACATAGAATAGACTCTCAATACAAAGAGGGTTATGTGGCGACCAAGTTTCACACGCATATCGGCCAGATCTAGATGATATACTCATCCAACTAGGGTGAAGTTATTGAGTTGTTTGGGCCGCACTAGATGGGCCAACATAAACTTTTATTCACTAGATCTCTCACACCTTATATCCTATTATTTGAATTTACAATTACACATGTATCTTAGAACTAGTTTCCATAAGTCTTCCTTTACACTTCAAGAATCACAAAAGTGAGAAAATGTGGACTCCAAGGGCATCTCGCTTATGAAAGAGTTTATCAATTGAAAGCACTCTCGTGGGTTATAAGACGCACAGATGAAACAGTGGTTCACGAAAGAGAATGATGGACACAGCTATCATAGATGTAGGTTCTGCTCCAATAGAATAGTAGTGTAATATTATCTTCCATAAAGTTGTAGACCTTTAATATTGTTGGTTTTAGGACACATCTAACTAGTTCACATCACATATTTCTCTCACTTAACTTTAGACTATTCTTCTCATTACAAGAAACTATTGAGGGAGGGACATAATAATAATGTGAGTTAGTTCACGGTATTATTTTTGATTCTAAGTTTAATAGAGTTGTATAAATTTTGTACTAGTCATTTATAATTGAGAATATTTTAAATAAACTTTCTAATCATACTATTGGGCTATTCAGAGAATATAATCTCCCTCCTGTCTCCAGTTTTAAATTGCTATAGATTATATAGAGAGGGAAGATTATATTAAATTACGCATTAAATACCACTTTAATTGTTTATCTTTTTTGAAGTATGATTTTTTTTAATGTACTAGGGTGTCAAGATACACCCAGTTGGGTATGTCTTTGGAAATTTTCAAAACAGGCGCAATGACCAATACTGATATGTGGTCGTACGGGATACACCATGGACCCTGAAGCACATAAATCCACTAATGGGAAATCCATAAGCATAGATAGACTATTAGGAAAGGCCTTCCTCTAGGACAGGGGCAGGACTATGGAAATATTGAGATTAAAAAAAAAAACCTAAAACAAATGCTCTTTTTTGAAAAATGATTTTGTACTTGTCAAACCCAGTGGACGCATGACCAATATTGTGTCTCCAACCATGGACCTGCACAAATCACAGAAATGAAGCAAGCAACCCTCTACACTATAATAATAGGTTGTCATGTCCAGTTATAACCCATAACCCTCAGACTATGGTTGCAAAACTTGGATAGAAGGTCGAACTAGTTAAGTGGCTAGTTCAATGGATCACCAATTTGAAGGCCGGTATGGTTAAAAAAAATTTTAAATAATGACAAACTGGCTCGGTTGACCCAGTTTGGACCAGTCCAGTCAATTGACTTTGCCTGAAAAATGACAAGCATGCCTAGCCGAAGTTGTGAAGATCAACCCAAGTCACTTGATTTTGGTCCGATTGGCTACGTTGGTCCGAGTTTTATGATAATAGCTAGGTCTCTCTCTCGAGCTGATATATATATATATATATCATTTCCTCTCACAAATTAAGTATCATGTCTCAAACGAAAGAAAAATGATAACAGAACAGTGATCCTTCGATATACTTCCTTATAGTTAAATTTTTTTTTTAATATATTTCAAAGTCTCATTTTTATAACATTTAATTTAAGATTATGATTAATGAATTGACCCAATTTTGTTATGAGAAGTTCATCATATGTATGGATTATGAGTAAAAAGCCAATCTCTACACAGAGAAAACAGGGTAAAATGTAATGTCAACAGAAAAAAAACTGCAAAAGTGGTTTCCATATATAGGCCCCATGTAATAGCAACAACTCAACCCTGAAATGTAGTGGGTGCCGCATTGTTGATGTAAATTTAGGGAATCAAGATTGGATGGTAGAAGGCCATTTGAGATGGTTTATATATCATTGTAAGTTTGAAGATTCTTGCCAAGTAATGAATAATAATGCACCTATCTATAAGTGGAAGGTTATTGGTTTCTTCATATAGCAGAGCTTTAGTTGCAGAATTACCAGAGAATTGGTGAAGGTAAGAGATAAAGTTGAACACGGTCCAAGTTCTCGTATACAGTACATGTTTAATTAGACGTTTGTATCACCAAAATGTACTTTTTGAAACTTAATTGAGTTTTTACTTATTTTTTATCTTATTTATTTTAATATTTGTATAATTTTTCTAACGTCATTTTAACCTTAAAAATCAATGTGGTGTAAGTAAATATTTCTTGGTTTTACATTGAATGTGATTTTATTTTTTAAACATAAATAACTTCAATCAAATTTACTTTTACCCAACATCAAATTTGTAAAAACTTTATCTAAAATCAAATTTATAAAATCTAATTTAAACAAACACATTATCACTTTTTACTTCTACCTCTTATTTTGCTCAGTGGGGATTGCACTTTTGCATACACCCACATTCATCTTTTCCCAGAATTATAATGTCCATCCCAATTTATCTATTGAAGCACTTGATTGGCTCAAAGAAAAACAAATGCAACATCTCTTCATCCTCATGTTGGACCTTGTGCTGCACCCTTGTCCCTCTAGCTTTTCAACCCCATTTCCTCCTCAGTTCCCTCCTTTCTTTTTCAAGTAACTACTTGGTTGGGTCTCCAAGCTTGCAGTGGACATTGCAATTGGGGAAGAACATGCATGTGATTGAAAAGTACAGTTCTCATCTTCATATTTGGTCCACTGTAATTTAATAATTAGTACTGTTATTAGCATAAACACAACATTTTTCACAATTTTTATAATTTTTGTTGTAAATTATTAGATAATAGTTTTCTCACTTATGTTCTTTTATTGACCTACATTTTGTACCATATTTTCAGATAATTGTGAAACAATAATTTTTTTATATAGAGAGTTTTTTTTTTTGCCTTTTTTCTCAAAGATCCAATGACGTGTCCCAATAGTAGTTGAAAGGAGAGGAAACTTTTAAGCAGTGTTCTGAAAACCGGACTGGACCGGCTAGTTCGACCGGTCGGACCGGGAACCGATTCCCTCCCCGGTTCGGGTTATCTCCCGGAACCGGGGTGGTCAAAAACCGGTGAACCGGTATCAAACCGGTCAAACCGGTGCTGGTTCTCACGGTTTTCCGGTTTTGATCTTTTTTTTTTTTGAACATTTGATGTTAAAACAACGTCGTTTTAACATACATTTTCCAAAAAAAAAAAAAATCAGACGACGTCGCCGTCTTTTGTTTCTTTTGGTGAAGAATGAATCACGTGCGAAACTTTAGTTCGTGGCCTCAACAAGCCTCGGAAGCTGATGGCTTGTGGAATGGACACGTGGACATGAACGCAAAGTCAACTGCTGTTAGCTTTTACACAAAGACGCTGCCACGTAGCGTGCGAAGCACCAGGAACCGTTTTGTTGCTTCTCTCTCTCTTTTTTTATTATTTTATTTATTATTCTGAACTTGTGGCCACCACTTGAAGGAGAATAGTTCATGTACCAGTGGAAAAACTAACTAAGTCTTTTATTTTTTTAGAAGGCGGAAATATTAATACTGAGTTTGGTATGGCTGAAGCAAATCAAAACAACAATGCAACCTTCATTTTGATGATGATCATGATGGTGGATATGAACAAGAAGATCTTTTTAATGAAAATATTCAACAACTTAATGCTGATTATAATGATCCTGTATAATTTGTGAATTTTTTTATAATTACTTTTGATGGAACATTGTTGAACTTATATTGTTTATATGAATGTAATATTTTTTATTTTATGACATTTTTTTATTGTGTTACTTATATAAATGTAACATTTTTTTGATCTATGACATTATTTTTTTTATGTTTCAAATAATTTTATTATTGATTTATATTATATTTATATAATTTTTATTTATTTTAGTACTATATAAATAATTATATATATATATATATATTTATATTTATATATAAATATAAATATATATTTAATTATACTCCGATTCGACCACGGTTCGACCATTAAACCTTGAATCAGTACCTCGACCGGTTCAATGACCGATTCGGTTTTCAGAACTTTGCTTTTAAGCAAGTTGGTTTCATTTTCTTTTTTTTTTTTCGTCATCTAGCAAGTTGGTTTCTGAAAACTACATATAACTCACAAAACAGATCCCAAGTTCTAGGGATCCAATTCCAATCTCACATGGAGGGTAGTAAAAGTATTACATCTAAGTCCATAGACATGAAAAAAATAGTTGCTCATAGCATCTGTGTATAAGAAATGAAGTAGTTTTGAAGTTTTTTTTTTTTTGGTACATGTCATGCAAGAGTAGGGTTACTCATCTTTTTAATATAGTTAATTATTGAAAAATAAAAATAGGTATTTTTTTGTATGCTTTAACCAATACAAAATGCTAATGACTACTTTTATCTTTAATAATTACATATATAAAAGAGGTAAAAGAAAAAGTGTGTAAAACTTACATCTTCTTTCATTGAGAAGTTAATAGAGTACTTGAATATTTTTTTTCGTGAAATCATTTTAATAAATTGTCAAACATTTATTTATTATTGGTCATGCTTGGTGGACTCTGCAACATGAAATATTTATTGTAAAAATTAACAATTAATAAATATTTAATAACTCATCAAGTTATTGATTCCGAACAAAACTAAATAAATACACTTGATATAAGACAATATTCTTATACAGTACTATTAAGTGTATGTCACATTAATTATGTGAATCACTATTATCTTGTCTCTCATAGTGAAAGACAATAATAACCACAAAACTAATATGCCATGCAATAAGTAGAGCATATAAGTGTACCAAAAAATCTAACTTACTTTAGTATCCATTTATTTTAAGATACTAATTTCTTGATAAGTTATCAACTATTTATTAATTATTAATTATATTTAGTGGATTTTAAACATTTATTGTGAGAACCAACAATAAATAAATATGTGAGTACTAGTAATATTGTAATTGACATATGAACTGGTATCTAATTTTATTTAGTATCATACCGACAAATCAAAATTAAAAAAAAAATGTATGTATAATTTCGTTGAAATAGCAAAGTTCTTTATCTAAATCTTCTCACCCTTAATTGTCCCTCTTCTGTCTTCCCCTATAGGTCCTACAGCATGGTTTGAAGGAAACTATTTTGTAAAAGAGTAGAAATGTATTAAGCATTAATTCTATTCTTTTTGGATTAGTGTATTGTCACTTTTTAGTTGGTATCAAAACTTTGTTTGACTCCAAACTGTCCTTAGTGAAATATTTCATGTATATATGGTATCATGAACTGTCCATGCGTTCCCACGAATACAAAAGGAATTACTAGGCAAAGAAATCAGAGAAAGTATTGGTAAAATGATAGAAACTTGTCAATAGTGAATATGCTAAAATCATATCGAATATGCTTCAAGACTTCAAGTTATTCACCAACGCACTAACCAAGTAAAAGAATTAAAAATTAATGTGTTGACGCATCTATGAATAATTCAAAATGAAACGTGGGGGAGTGACTTTAAAGGTCATCCAAAAATTCAAAAACTAAAAGCTTTTTTTCTGTTAAGAAAGTGCAGTGTGCAGATTGGTCATGCGATTCCTTTTGAAAAATTAAAGGTCATCCAAGATGCAGAAGACCTAACTGCTAAAAGGGTTTTCAGTTTTCACATGTTAACAAAACAGAGACTGCATTTCTGCAAATACTGGGTCATTATTATCACTGTGACCAAGTTTTGGCTAATGAAATTGAAAACAGTAAAACTCAGAAAAAAAAAAAAATGACATACACACAAAAGAAGATTTAGTTCTCTAAAGTGAAGAGTTCACTTTAGAAAATAAAGTGAGAGTTATTAGCTCTTGATAAAAAAATCAATTGTTAAAATCATGATAAAATACATACATATGTATAACAAACTATAAAATTGGTAAAATCTACTTCTTTAATTTTATCATTAACAGTTAATACTCCTCATTTTATTCTGTAAAGTGAATCTCTCACTTTCCGGAATCTAAATTCCACACAACAGGCCAAAGCAAATATACAAGCATTAGATGTATAACAATCTATCAAATCAATAACTACGCAAATCAGTAACTCCACATAAGTGTTGTAACCCTAGACTTACTCCTAATAAAATGGTACAAGGCAACGATAATTGACCCTAGAAAGAGTAAAACAACAATAAAAACAGCTTATAGGCTCTAGAGTTTGACAACCATGGTCCGAAATAGCATTCATGGTAAATGAAGAAGTTAATAAAAATCATAGAGAAAGTAACATTGCATATATGATAAAAGGTAAAAATTTAACACTTCACCGATATTCTTTTAGCAATGTCTACAGCAGCAGACCGAAGTTCTATATAAAGAAGATGCTAATGCTTTCTGTTCTCGGCCCTTTATAAACGAAGCCTTATTGATGATAACTTTCAGGCAAGTGGGTAGAACAAATTAATTTAATGAAGAATGTTTCACGAAAGTTTCGCTTCTCTTACTAATAATCCCAGGCAACAAGTGGGACAGTAGCACGGAACTTGCAAATATGAACTTAAGTGTCTTTTTCTTATTTGGGAAAAGGATGATGCTAGTCTCAGCAGCAACTATTTTACATAAGCCAAACTTTCAATCAAGCCTACGAGGAAGGAAATCGCCAAGAATAGCGCTGTATTGAAATAACAATATCTCTCACCTTTTAAGTGTTTCTCTATTATTTTTATTACTATTTTCTATTGCCTGAGCTTTTTAGCAAGTCCAAGAAGATGATCTTTTAATCAATGGCTTCATTTGCTTGTCTTCTTCGAGGGAAATCATCCCCAAGTGCGAGGGGTCTTCCAGCAACATCTTTGCTACCAGATAACCTCCAATAGACCATGTTTGGTGTTTTCTTGCCTGTTTGCCAACATATCTTCCAAGTTTACCATCATAATATTCAGGCCATCCATCCTTCAGTAAACGACTCTCAGCAAGCTCAATCGCACGTCTTGCTATTTGTGGTCGCCCCGTTTTGATGCAAGCAGCTGTTAGCAGCCACAGGAGCACTGCATTCAAGAGCAAGAAGCAAAGACTAATGAAAATTCGAAAAGAAAAGCCATCAAAACTATGTCAATGTATAGTTTTATTGCATAACATAATGTAAGAATTGTCAACGATGCTTCTGGTACACACTGTTCAGACTATCATTCAGTGAAAAAATAACTAACAATACTACTAATAGCAAAGGTTTGTCCCATTTGTCCCCACATTCAAACATGGTGCATCCCACACATTCCCTCTTGCTGTTTTTAGTTCATGACAAAGACTGTTAAATACAATGATTCATATTATCAGTGTAATCAAAATATGGAGATAAACTGATATGTACGAGTTGTCAAAAGTGTTCTCAGTAGCTAGAAAATGCCATGTCTTGTGGACAAGATTAAAAAAGACTTGGGCTAATAGTACTTTGTTTCAAACTCCACATAATGACTGTGATGTTAGAGGATGATCCAAATATTTGTCTTGAGAAGGACATTGATAGACCCCCCATAACTAAGGTGTAAACTAGGAGGAATAAGGGGAGAACTAGGAGATCAAGGCTCGGGAGCAATGAGGAAAGCAATGTGGAGACAAGGGGGAATATTCAGCAAAGGGATCTGGAAGGTAACAGAATGGACATGTGGCCGGAAGAGAATGGGACAGAGGAGGATTCAGAAGGGGAGGAAGATTAACAGGCAGTGGGGGCTTGTTGAGGAGGCAAGAATAAACTGACTTTGGCCTGGGGTAGGAGGAAGGAGGACCCTCAAAGCTCCTGCAGTGTCTCCTTTTCTTCTGTTATGTAATCTTTTTCTGGACTGATTTCACTCTGACAGCTGTCAGTTCCAGACTCTTACACTGAGAGTTATACAGTAATAATACAGACGAGTTTTTCAGATACCTATCGTATCTTTGTGGTAGATATCTGCTTGACCAACCATCGGAAGGTTGAAAATTTAAGAATACTAGCAGAGAACTCCATTACAATGTCAAATGAAAATTCATAGATCAATAAAATTTAAAAAATAAAATAAAAGTATACAAATACTGATTTTACCTTTACATCAAATCATCGATGTATTATGTTCTAAATCAAATGTTAATAAGTGAGGACAAGTAATTTTCTTCAAGATTGGGTTAATTATGTGTAAAATATTATAAGGGAAAGATAACACTAATTTAGTTAAAATTCGTTGCAAAAGATTCCTATCAAACCAAACCTGAAGCAATAACCTCGTCCTAGAACATAAATCAGGCCATCCACAGAAAACTCCAATAAACAATTAAGACCTGAACTCAGGTCAACATCAAAGGTATAGCATCATGCATGCATTTCATCAATCAGCACTATAGATCATTTTGGTTTTAGTACCATTTCCTACAATAAACTAGACTGATATTGCCTAATGAAGAAATAATAATAATGAAGAAGATATCCTGACTACACCCCACGTTAAATGCACTTTGAATAACTAGGCATGATGATAAAAAGGAAGAACCTGGCCAAGATCCTCCATTATGGTAACTCCATCTGGTATTTTTGGGATCACAACCAGTAACAATTCGCCACTCATGGCCCTCTATTGCAGGATAAGATATTTTTAGGGGCATTTCTCCAACCAACTCATCCCAGCGAGCTTCAATAAGATCCATGATAGCCATTGATTGTTCTGGAGTTGCTAGAGAAGATAGAATTGCAACACAATTGCCTAAAGCAAACCATCGAAAATCCATCCGGGCCGGACTGACATTTCCGATGAAGTAGCCCCCACGTGTTGGCATAAAGTCAAATACCCAGTCTGGGATTGAATCAGGAATAACATTAAACTTATTTACTGCAGTATGTGAGTACTCCTCAGTCTTATACCGGTAAATGTCATTTAGTTGTTGGAAGTCAAGCCAAAAGTAACTCCGCATGTGATAACTTAGTGCATGCAAACGCTTCACAATACGCTCTATGCATTCTTTTCCTTCTGCATCATGTTTCAGCATTGTCAGAGCACATCTCAATGCCATGAAGAAAAGTCCTTGAATATCTATGGGATAGCCATAAATACCCTGCAGAAAAAAAAAAAGACACAATTAATAAAATCAGCAAGTATTTCAAAATCTCTTAAATGTATGACTGAAAGCTCATCTCCAAGCACATAGAAACTGTATATGATAACCAAAATTGGCAAAAGAGCAAGACTTGTAACAACAAATCTAATTGCATTTGCATCTTCTTGCACTATAAAACAGCCAATATTGAATGGAAAGACACAAACACCATTCTTAGAGCCAGAACTATCAATGTATGAGATATATTTGTGAAGGAAGGTTACTGTATGCTAGTGGATTTTACATCTTATGCATAAGGGTAACTGATGCAATCCAGGTCTACATATAGAAGTTAAACCAGGAAAATAGAAGAAAATTATACAGCTAAAAGAATATTACGAAAATGTTTCTCAATTGTCATTTACAACCCAGTTTATAACTAAAGTTGCAACAGTAAGCACTTTACACTCAAACCTTCTTTAGGCATGTTGAAAAAGACAGTTATGATCTGGGAAACGGACACACACACACAAAAGAATACCCAAAAAAAAAAAGAGAGGAACGCCAACTTTGAAGGACACTTGACTTTGTCCATACTCCAAATGACATACTATTTTTAGATTATAAAAACCACTGACATAGCCTTTCTATCGAAAAAGACATGGAATGGAGCATTCAAACGGGTCACCAACAACTCTGAACATCACACAACCACCCTAGACAGTCAGTGATAAGTAATATATCACCACTTTCAAACCATGTAGGAGAGACAATTGTATCTGATTTCTACATACTGAGGTGAGTAATGTCAACTGATCAACAAGTTAGAGGACATGAAGATCAACAAAAAATGGATAAAAAATACTTCAAAAAAAAGTGGGGGGGGGGGAGAGAGAGAGAGAGAGAGAGAGAGAGGAGGCACTTCCAGAAGTGTTGGTTCAAAAATGATAATAATAAATTAAAAAAAGTATAGACAGTTTGTGTTCCTTGGTAAAACACAGAACAAGCAATGACTCAGAGAAATCTACAAAAGCCGGTCTCAGTAATAAGCTATCTATGGTCCAAAAACAGAAAATCCATTACTATCACCAAAGCATGCATTTCTTTGCATCATTCAAGCCTGTAACACAAGCAAGTGTATGCCAAAAGCATAAAACTGATACCAAATTACCATTGCCAATACCAACTTCAAATAAACATTAGCGAGAAAAAACAGATACTTGATTAACAGAGCAAATGTGAGTAATTTATGATAGAAACTTCAAATAAACATTAGCAAGCAGAAGCACATAGCTCATTAACAGAGAAAACCTGAGTAATTTATGATAGAAACTATAAGTTAAATCATCTTAACATTGATGAAACTCCAAAAACAGAGTAGGCAGTTTCTTAGTTGTTAATCTGTTATACAGTTAGGAATATAGCAGCCTAAAATCAACAACATAAAAAATATTAATTTTGTCAACATACTGAGAAACAACTGCAAATTCTGGCTTACCATTCTTCGATCAATCATGGAGCATCCATCAGCACAAAGCAGAGTTGGGAATGTATCAAACCCCTCTGACAAGCATAGAGTCAATATAAGCCTCATTCCCTTTTGACACTCTGGTGTTTCAGCCAGAGTTAAATCCCCTGTAGTCTTTGTGTATGCACGAAGCAAAATTATCCACCAGAATCCAGAGTCAACAGGAGCAACTCTTCCAATTGCACTTTCACCAAAATCTGCAACAAGAGTATCTGTTTTCCGAATAGGATCATGAAGGACTTTGAAACTAGCTGGCATTACACCTTCACCAAGCTTAAATCGATCTATTCTTTTTTCCCACCCCTGAAGATGCAACGTCTTCAATAAGAAGTTCTTAACTATGTCCGGTTCACCATTCATCAAAAAGGCTAGAGCACATGGCACAAAATCTCGAACAAAAACCTAGAAAAGAAAAATTGATCAATAATTATCATATTCATTCTTAGATGTCCGGTATCAGTGTGTGATAACAGAAAGATTCAGTTCTTGGTGGTTGAAGCCAAGAGTTTCTTCTCTTAATCAACAATTATTCATGGGTGGAAACAATCAATCATGCATGTTTAGCAAGATATACAAGGCATATCAAAAACCATAAGTCCAAGTGCTAAAAGAATAGCTGACAACCCCAGGTAATTATGGCTTATGAGAACCAAAGGCACCAGAATCTGTTGGCATTTTTTACACTATCTGTCATCTCTTCTCAATTTTGTTTTTTCTTGGAAAGTTTCTTTCACTAACACTCAACTAACACTGTTATTTCCAAAATGTGAAGGGAGCTAGGTTGTATGTTAAAACTAATGACTTGTCTGACTTAATCAACATACAACGACTACAATATTCAGTTCTGTTAATTCTCAGGAATGACGGGGTTTTCAGCAGATTTCAACTTAAAGGGTCAGTCAGAAGTATATTAAAGCCTCTGTGTTTTGTATGTTGTAGTACCATTACTTCCAAACTTCTTTTGTAAAGACTAAACTTAAGTTATCATATCTCAATTAAGTTGTCATAGATCATATGTCTTGCAAAATTTGTAGTCAACCTCAAATTATATGATGTTTCAGGTTCAAATGGTCTTTGAAAACGTGTCAATAATTGAAGGGCGATTGCTATTTTCAAATTAAATGTCCATCAAATAACTAGAGCATTGATTTCAAGCACTGTAGAGTACCATTGTATTCAAACTAAAGTGCTAAAGAAGCATATGGACAACTTAATTCATCATAGCCCAATTAAGTTTCCATAGCTCACATGTTTCAAACTTTTTGTACACACCCTCAAATTGGGATATGACAATTCAGTATTAATTGAGGAGCTCACCTGATCATAGTTTAGAACTTCGTTTGATTGATGTTCAACAGCGGCAATTGTGCCAACAGGTTGGCCTCTGAAATAGACTAGAGATTTTCGGAGAATGTCCCAGGCATCAGCAACCATAGGGTGAGGCTCAAATGAGTTCCGTGTCGATGAAGCAGGTGTATCAAAACCAGATCTTCCTCCAGGTGAGAATGTGTCATAGTTATCCAAGCCTCCTTTCGGGAGACCAATCGACAGTTCACTAAGTGATCTCTCATCAAATGATCTCTGTCTCTCTATGTTCAACCTTGGCTTGTCAAGGAGACGTGAGAGATCATAATCATCCATCTCAGAGATAGAGCAGTGCGAGCTGACATTTCGAAGTCCCAGTGGCCCGTCCATTTTCTCCACTTCTCCAATACCCAAATGGTTATGTCAGAAAAAGAGATCTTAAGCCAGAAAATAATATGCTCCAATGTCTAATACTGAAATAAAAAACTGAAACAAATATATTCCTAATAAATAATTAAATAAAAACCAAATATAAAAATTATAAAAACCAATGATGGCATCAAAGACGTAAAGCATACTCACAAGTTACAACTTACAAGTAAAATGATCCACTTGATAAAAAGTACTCTATATATAACCCATTTTAAAGATTAAACTCCACAAATGGGAAGCAAATTGGAATCGAAAACCAAATAGTATCTTAGTATATTTTTGGGAAAATAGACAACATTATCAACCACCTACAGACAATATCACCTCCAAATTTTGTCAACTGTATCATCAAATTCTAAAGGTAACTGAATAATGAAACAAGTGATACATTAATTTACATGTTTGATTAGAAGGAAAAGAATAAAATGGAATAGGAATGAAAGTTTTTTTATACTTTGACTTTTGAGATTTTGTATATTTCATTCTATTCCATTCTTGCTAGGAATAACCTATGAAAAGAAAAAAAAAACAAAAAGAAAATTTATGCCAAAACAGAAAACTTTCCATGAAGATCAATAACATCAGAGTTACAGAAAACTATAAAAGTCGGACTAATAGGGAATACTGCATTACAACACCACCCAAAAAAAAAAAAAATACTCACAGAGATACTGAAACAAGTAACAGATCAAAGATCCATGAAAAACCTGGAAAATCACCATTATCATACTACTCAAACAAAAAACCATGAAAAGAAAAATATTCACACAACAGAGTCAAATTTGCAAGGTGTAACGGTGCAATGAGCCCAATTCATCCGGACACAGAAAAATGAACCGATCCGAGAAGACCCGAGAGAGAGAAAAGAGGGCTGAGAGATGTTCGCAGGAGGAACGAACCTGAAGGAGGAGGGGTGGCCGCGTAGGGAGGTTGTTCGGTGGAATAGACGGTGGTTCGGCAGCGATATGGACGGAAAATGCTGGTCGGAAAGATAGGTGGAGAAGGGAGAAGGAGAAGGAAAAAAATGAGCTCGAGCTCCAAAGCTCATATTTATAGCAGAAGGGAGCCTAGAGAGAGAGTGTGTGAAGAGAGAAAAAGTGCAACGGACCGTCCCACCAACAAATGATTTTGGATTTTTTTAATAAATTATTAATTCAATTCAACACAAGAGAGATTACCGGTGACATCCGGTTAGAGAAGGAGGGGTTACCGGCTAGGTCCACGCAGGCACAAAACGACGTAGTTCTAACAGTTAATACATATTTAAATTAAATTATTTTGAATTCAAAATAATTTATAATTAAAATATTTTTAAAAAATTTATTAAAAAATAATTTTTTTTAAAAAATAAACTAAACCAAACATACAATTAATCTTCAATATCTTTCCTTTCTCGCCACTGTATACGGTAAATTATAAATAACTGAATAGCATGTCTATTTAGTTGTGGGAATTCTTTGATAATTAATTGATTGTGATTGGTAGATTCAAAATTAATACTGTGTGCTAAGACAGCTACATTTTCAACCCTGTAAATTTATAAAAAGTAAATAAAGAATTTGACTTTTGATCAAGCACTTTAAGGTGTACCTGATTTGGTATTAGCCTTTGTTTTTATTTCTAATTAATCTCATCGAGTTTTTTAAGGTAAGTATTTAATTTTTTTATTTTTAATCAATGGAGTATTTTATGGAATGAAAAAAAATTGTATTGAAAGGACATTTATTATATTTTACATGGTAAATAGTATTATATTGATTTTGACTTTAATAAGAAAATATAAATAACATTAATTTAATTTTTTTAAAAAATTAATATTAATTTAATATATCATTCATAAAAAATGACATAAAAATAATTTTTATATTACAAATTATGATAATATTATTAATAAAATGTTGATTGAAGAATTAAATTAATATATTTTTTTATGATTGGAAGACTAAATTAATATTAATTTTTTTAAAAAAATAAATTAATATTAATTTTTAAAAAAAATTAAATTAATATTAATTATATATTTAGATATTAAAATAAGTATTAACTAAAAAAAGAAAAATAAAAATCTTAAAAGTGAGCTCTACAAGCTCAATGACTCTGCGATAATATTCTAAGTGCATATTTAGTTTGATAAAAAAAATAAATTAAATAAAATAGAATGTATAAATTTGTTAAAATCAAAGTATAAACAATATTTTCTTTTCTTTTTTTTTATTTTATTTTTTCTTTTATTAAATATATACTAAGAATATGATATTCTTAATGAATTATTACGTGTTTATTGATTAATAATCCTCACAATAAATTTTACAGTCAATAAAGCATAATTAATAATTAATAAATACTTAATCATTAATATAAAATATTATTTATTTAAAAAAAAGAGATAAATATCAAAACAAAACCACCGTATTATATATGGTAATGGTATAGACCGAGTATATGCCATGCATGCGACATGGACAGGCCCCGTACTATCACTGACATCCAAAGGTGCAGGAGGGAAGAATCTGCAGCGAAGATTCACATCGAATCACAAAACAAGAATCCAGACCGACATTTATAAGGACCACTGTGGGGTCACTTAAAAAATTTCACACATTCGAAGACGTTATTCTAATTTTTAAAAAGTTATTAATATTTAAAAATTTAATAACATTTTAAGATAAAATTATTTAAAGTTAGTTTATTTTAAAATATTATGACTTTATTAAAAATAATTGTAACTTTGTTAACAAAAATTTATAGTTTTTTTAAAAGTTATTGTAAGTGATGCACCGTATGTTATTCTTTGAATGATTCATCGGAATATACCTCACATGTATGATTTTTTTACCACCAACAGTCTCTGAATCCTTTGCCTGCTTAACACTTTCATATAAAATAAATTATAAATACACATAAATCTCGAGTTCTATCAATCTAAATGATTGTCTTTGTTTCGTTACATGAAATAATTTGACAAAATTTTACTTTATTTAATTTTACCTATACATGTAGTCAGATATACATTAAATTTATAAAAATAATTTTTTTAATGTACTTAAAGTATTATGACAAACAATACATGTTCTATTTATATTTAATAAGAATAAAACTTTAAATATAATATTTAAAAAATTTAAATTATTTTTACTTAAATCAACACAAATTAATAATAATAAATTAATTTTAAAAAATAATATAAGTGTAAATATATTAAAAAAAATCGGTGGGGGCAAATTCCCCACCTTATCATTCATGGTTTCTGCCCGTGACCTAAGGTACTAATTTATTCTTATTATTTTAGTAATGCTAGTGGGCTTACAATTCTAGATTCTGAATGTACTTGAGGTTTCCCACCCACATTTCCCAACACACACGCACTCCTTCATTTTCATTAATAAAATTAGCATTTCAAATTATTACAAATACCTTTTGTTTTAAGCAAAGTTGTTGTATGGATGAGATCGGTTCGATCAAAAAATTCATGAACTGATTATTGAATTGATTCGGTTAAAATTTTAAATTAACTTTTGGTATGAATCCAGTCAAACTTGTTAGACCTGCTCATGCTCGACTAACTCATTTATTATATATGTTTTCTTATAAAGTTTATTTGTATGTATTTTCATATTTTTTTATTTTATGCTAATAAAAAAATAAAAAATGAGTTAATTTAAATAAAATTATTAAATTTAAGTTGTAGTTTAAAAACATGCAAAAAATAATTTAATTTATGTTATTATTTAATTAAAAATAAATTTATAATATTCTATTATATTAAATTATAATATTCAATGATGTACTTTTTAAATATTATATATGAGTTATATTATATAAAAACTATAAAATGCTTTTTAATATAATATGTTTTTTAAATTTTTTTTATTTAAGTTTTTTAATTCAACTGCATAATCTATTATCAAACCACTAATTCAATAATTCAGTCCTCTAACTAAGTTGATTTTCGATTCAAATTATACAACTATAGTTTTAAGTTTATTTTTTTTATGAAAAAGGTCATTTTAAGATTAGTTTGTGTGTTAATTGAAAATATTTTATTAAAAAAAAATAATTAAGGGTCTATTCTCGTATTAATATGGTGCATTTTAAAAAAATTCATGTTGTTATATTTAATATTCATATATGACTAAATAAATTAGGAATACACCTCCTTGATACAAGTTGAATCATTTGGGTTAACTTTCTTTTAGTTTTTTTAATCATAAGAAATAATTGAGTTTAATGAATATGATCAATGTGTTATTATCGAAAAGGACGTACAAAAAGGACAATCGTACAAGATTTGATAAGATATGTCTGCTATCCCTTCGAGGCCATTTTGAATTTTCTCATATTCAACTCTTATTAATTATCTAAATGGCTCGCGTGATTGTAAGATTAAAGTCTACGTTATCATTTCATCGTTGACTGAAATTTTGTTTTGTTCTTACAACCATGCAAATTTTTAATCAAATAACGAATATTCGGCTATGCATAAAGTCTCAAATCTTTTGAATATGCAATCAAATCTCCTTTTCTCTTTTTTTTTTCATTTTTAAAAATTCTTTTTATTTAATTATTTATTTGTTGCGATATCTTCTATTTGGCTATATATCAAATGTCCTCTATTTAATTTAAGGGGGTTGTCTAAAGGATAAGAAGCTGTAATTTTTTCTTTGATTATTTATTTCAAATCTTTTACCCGTATTCAAGTGAAGAAGCATTCTTAAAGTTGTTTGAGGAGCGACTTTTAGACTTAATTGACTTAAAAACTGACTAAAAAATATATTATAAAAAATGCAACTCTTGTCATATTTGATGTACTTAAAACTGTGCATATGATAATTAGTGCTATTTATTTATTTAGAGTTTGGTTTTGTTGTAAAAGAGTTCATTCACTTGGTTAGCATATGTGTTTCTTGTGTCACGCAGATATGGTGTAACGTTTGATGATTGTGAGAGATATCTAGTGATATTATATAGATTAGAATCATTCTTAAGTGGACTTGTAATTAATTGATCACAGTGGTTAGCATATCGTAATTTCAGTAGCATAAATAAAATTTTAATCTTGGAGTCATTATTTGATAAAAGAGTTTTAATTATTGCGCTCCTACTTTTGTGAGTGAAAAATTCTTTCCACTCCTTTTGTACTTAAAAAAAAACTATGCTCAAGTGGAATTGGCACGTGAAAGTCTCATGTTTTTTGTGGGGCTAATCAATGTATACGTGTTGAAAAGTTATACCCTTATAGGAGTCTATTTTTTGTTATTGAGATAACTCTCCTACCATTTTGGGAGAGTTACTTCTTCGTGATGTAATGGGAGTCTCCACTTTTAGAATTTCTTCTTTGTAATCTTACTCTTTTTCGGCCCGTGGCCTCCTTCGTCAGCAAAAATAGAAAAATCATGTATGAAAAATACAAAATAATGTAGAGAAATATGTCATTGTTAGTTTGTGATAGTTTGGAGGGGCTATCACATAGCACTTTCCGATTAATCTATAATGTGTTATAGTGTTTAAGCATACAATTCTTAATGGTTTGAAATGGCCGTCTTTACCTTTTAATTACCATATACATTTAGTTCACACTTTAATTTTATTTATGAAACTTTTCACGTGCTGATTATTAATTTATATATTTATTTCAAACTGTTTTGTGTAGAAGTTTATATTAATGATCTCAAAATATTATTCCAAAACACCAAATGCAGCAATATAATATCTTGTGTGTTTATGTGTGCATATATATATATATATATATTTAAATTACAAGAAAGTCCTCTAATTATGGGTAAAACTCCTTTGTACTTTAAAACTTTTTAATACAATTATTTGAACTTATCAAATCATGTGTATATTGCCTCTATATAAAGAGTTTTCCACACATGCACATGGATAAACATTAGTTATAAGTTTAGGAGTCCTATTGATGAGTTCAAGGAGCCGTGTAATCTGATAAAAAAAAATGAAATGGTAATGGGTATTCCCATTTTCTTGTTTGATAGAAAAATTAGAGAGAGAATACTTATTTCTTAAGGAATGTCCTAATTCCTTTTGTTTTTAGAGTAGTCATTCC
Organism: Castanospermum australe; assembly: GCA_019955255.1. NCBI lineage: Eukaryota > Viridiplantae > Streptophyta > Magnoliopsida > Fabales > Fabaceae > Castanospermum > Castanospermum australe. The sequence continues at coordinate 77,587 of NSJW01001024.1, read as the reverse complement.
ATTTCCCTTTCTACTATTACTCTTATGCCCATGCACAATAAGGTTTTCTATACACACACACACACACATATATATATATAAGGTGCCACCTACTAGCCATGTTTTATTTAGAAACTTATTCTTCATAAAGTTTATGGAAGAAGTAATTCTCAATGTATATGTCATCGTTTTCCCCAACAAACACACTATATGTCAGCAGATTGTGGTTAAAACTGTGTGCTTTGATGTATCTAATTTAATGAGGAAAAAAAATCAACTGAAAATATTCTAATTAATTTTAACTTTAATTTAGGTTAAAAAGTGAAAAACCAACTCTCTCTAATATATAACGATTTTAATGGATTAACTTTTTTCCACTAAAAATGGAAAAACAGAAAAGCTTATTTTCACTAAGATTCAAACCTTAAAATGGCCATTCTTCTTCCCCTTTTTTCTCTCTTAACATGATTGAACTGCATTGACCCAAAAATATTAGATTGATTCTTGCTGAAGATAATCTTCATTAACAACTTGTAAATTCCACTGTAAAATATTTGCCAATGTTTTAGTCTTGAAATTGGCAGCCTCTCATTTGGTTAAGTTTTTATTAAATAAATATATACATTTTAATGTATACATATACGTCAAGGATTTAATTTTAATCTATTATCAGTGTAAAGATTTTTTATACTATGATATATTATATGTTATCTAATGTTTAACCTTTAGGTAGCTATTATTTTAGTTAATTTTTTTAATAATTTAACAAACCATAATTAGATAATAATGTAAAACTTTTTATATTCACAATAGATCAAAATTATATTCATACATCAATCTAAAGATGTGGTACATATTAACCAACAAATAAAAAAAGATGAAAATCATATTGTGAACTCATATTGTTCAATTTGTACAAACCTTAATCTATGGTTGGCTTAAGGTAATTTGACTTTATAATCACCAACTTTTTGTTTTCCGAATTTATTTTCAATAATAAAGCACACATTTTTGAGAAAGAAAATAATTAAGTCAATTTTTTTATTGTATATGCATTTCTCATAAAAGAAAAATTTAGTGTGTGCATGGGATAAAAAATTTTAGTGTCTAATTAAATTTCTTTTGGATCCAGTTTCTTAAAAAATGTTTTCCATATTTCAAAGAGTAAAATATAAGTTTTTACTATAAAAATATTTAAATTGAGTTTTGTTATATCCTCCTAAAGCTTTCTCTTAATAATCCTTCTAATACTTAATAAAGTAAATATTAAATAAAAAATTAAAATATTCAATAACTTAAAAATATAAAAAAATTCAAAATTTATTTCATTTAATAATTAAAAAATTAATTAAAAATATAAATTAAAAAAATATAAAATTATTCTATCAGATTTTTTCATTAAAAATTATTTAATTGCATCTTAGAGACTCTCGGAAAGCTGCAGCGTCCTAACATGACTCAAGAAAAAAAAACTGATTTTTGAAGACTAAAATATAATAATTTAACTTAAAGTATAGGAGAGGTAAGTGTATGGAGTTTAAATTTTACTATTAGTATACAACTTTTTACATTACCAATAAATAAGAAAATATCATGTCATTATAATTAATTACTAAAATATTTCATTTAAAGTGAAAACTTTTAACAGTTTAAAATAGATATCACTTCACTAATTGCATAAAAGTTTTTAAAGTTTAATTTTCATTCGTTATTAATTTAATTTTTTAATATTATTATTTAATCATTTTAAATCAAACATCTATTTTCAAAGTTAATTTTTAAAAAAATTTAAATTCTTTTTATTCGAACCAACACCCGTTGATTATTATTTAATTATTTACTACAGTAATTAAAATTTTTACTTGTAATAAATATTTTCAACAAGTTTTGAAATAAATGATATTATATTATTCATTAATAATGTAAAATATTTTAATTGTCAATAAATCAAAATAAAATCAAAATCTTATATTATCAATAAATTAAAATTAAATTAATTATAAAAAAATAAATCAAAATTAAATTTAACTATATTTAAGAATATATATCCTATTATATTTTTTGAAACATGCATGTATTATTCTTTGATATACGAAAGTCTAAAGTATTAGGAGTTATTTTATCACTTATAATTAGTTTAAGATGTGTAATTTATTGAGTTGTCAAATATTAAATAGTTGTTAGCTATATTTAATATATTTTAAATATTTATTGTGAAAATTAATAATTTATAAATATTTAATAATTAATAAAAATTATATCGTTAAAAAAGAAAACTTATATATTTTTCTTTTTATAAAAATTTTAAAAAAAACTATGATATTTCAAAGTGAAAACATATCATACATTTTAGCGAGTGTCGTTGGCAGAGAATGCAAGTACCTATCATTATTATACTCCACATTTCCCACTTTTCTGGACGTCCCGTACAAAATCTACACGAAACAATTTTCAACGAAGAATTAAAGTCCCAACAAAAAAAAAATCAAAGAAAAGTTGAAAGATAGCAAGACATATTTAATTTCTAATTAATAATGAAAGAAATGTAGTCAGTTATGAGTTCCGGTCACCAAGGCAAGCATGTCTCCACGTTCTTCAACACATCAAAGGAAGCGTTCAAGAAAGGGCAAAACCAAATCATGGAAAAAGGCCTCGACCCCCAAGAAAGTGTGGACTTTTGTAAACTGCGTATAGAAATGTGCGGATTTTGTTCCATGAGGACTCTGCTGGCTGCCCCACTTGGTATACCTTCCCTGAATTGGATGGTTCAGCCAATTAAGGTGACCCCATCTTGAACCACTTGCTTGAGGCTTACATCATTCAATGTGCTTTTGCATTTTATTATCTTGAGCATCCAAAATTTTTTGACTAGATATTAATTATTTTAAATATTTTATTTAATAATTAATACGTATAAAATTTAATAAATTATGTTATAAATATATATTATTTTTTATAAAATTAATAATATATGTTAATTATTAAATAATGTGTTTAAAATAGACATTTTTTCTCGGAGCAATAGTTATGATCCTTTGCATTTGTGCGAGACATTATGTATCCTCCTCCCACACACAAGGGCCCCAACCCAGGAGAATTTGTAACACTTGTGGGGGTTGATGGAATTTTCATTTTGAGATTAGGTCTGCAACTGCAAGGTCCCAAGTGCTTCTTTCTCTGTTTTTATTAAGTAAAGAACACCAACTTGCAGCTCATATGTTGTGCCTTTTTTTTTTTTGATAAGTAGAAGGGCTAAACAGCCCGAAAAACAGAAAAAAGAACTAAGAAACAGGAAAGCTGGGAGTAAAAACTCCCAAAGCATCAGTACATATAGAATGCTCATATGGTGTGCTTTTTGTTGTGCATCAATGTCAACTCAAAATCAATTCTATCTAGTACAATTGATATCTATGGTAAAGGATGTTGTTTGAGTGTTTTAATAATGTTAAGATAAATCAATTTTGCGTTTTATAATTGATTCCCCTTATTAGAATCAATTTCTTCATATAAAATATGAATTTGCCATGTTACCTTTATTTAATGAGATACAATAATGGTTTTTTTTCCTTAAAAATATGCATCTAAAGTTATTCTTTTTAATTTAACATTGAGAAGTTATTTTATTGTACATTACCCAAAGAAGTTATTTTTTATAAAATCACTTCTGAGATAATATTACCAAACATAAATAACTTTTGTCACTACTAATTGTCTTAAAATTAAATCCTCAAAAATCTAGTCAAATAAGCACCAAATATTTTTATGTCTCTACCTAAAAATTTATATTTTTGAAAAAGCTGATGATTGAAATGACATGAAAGCCTCTTATTTTGGCATACAAAGTGAAACCGAAAAAAGTCTATAGCCTCTAATAAAACTAACACCTATCCTTTTGGCCCGCTAATCAAAAGAAATATCAGGAGTATGCTGCTAAACTTGCAGCCAAGTCTCGTGGGAATTAAGCACCAAACTTTGCTAATTAAATACTAAACACAATTACTCCCTTTCTTGAGGGTGTGAGTCAAATCAACAGTCCAACTTATCATCCAAAGTTTTAAAGGTTCATGATTTTTCATTTTGATCATAACCAGTTTAACAACTATACCTTTTAACGAAGTTGTAATGGCTTTAAGGGTATAGAAGTATTTCAACCATATCGCAATGGCCATATCCGATATTGACCTCTATATAAGGACCCATAAACTCATCATTAAACACCAAATCCATAAATTGCACGAAAAAGGAATAATCTTTGTTTTTATTTTGTGATAATAGTGTTTCATTTAGTTATGAGCTACTTAAGTTAATAGTGACATACCCACTCTTTGAAGAGTTTCCTAGCGTGCAAAATAGTGCTTACCATTTTGTACAGAGTGCTAATTTCTCAAATTTTTGGAGTTGTGGCCTACAGCTTGTAAGTTGTGCAAGGATAGCATTTCTCACAATTTTGCGAATGACGCCTAGTTTCTTAGTCAAGCTATCGAAAAGTAGGCTAGGCTTCAAATAATATGTAAGTCCCAAGGTTTCCTCAAGACGTAATACATTTTAGAGTAGAACTTATTTTTAACTTAAAAAATATATTATTTATTAATTTGACTCTCTACAAATTAATTTTATCAATTTAATCCATCAAATTTTAAATTCACAATAATTTAATTTTTTTGAGAGATTAAATTGATAAAATTAAAATAAATAAAATAATATAATTTATGAATATCTTAAAACTTACAATAATAAAGAATAAAATTAACAAATAATATATATTTTAAAAACTAAAAAAAAGATTTACTAATCATTTTAATGATTACCAATCATGTCCCATTGTTGCTTTTATCTAGTATGTCTTTTAGCACGTGATATGATTACTTGTTCTCAGCTAAAATGTCCCTAGAGAGGGATTTTCCAGAAAAGTGAAAAATCCAATGACTTTCATGAGTTATGGGTTACTTGAAAATTGGACATATTTAGTTCATTATCCATCAATTAACTAGAATTGATCCAATTCATTAAACTTATTATTATAATTAAATAGATTATATTAAATTTTGATAATAGACTAGATGAATGACAAATTAATGAATCAATTTACCACCTAAAATCACAAAGCATAAATTACTAACGCCCATATAAGAGGTGTAAAAATTGGCGTACTCTCTTGGCCATCTTTATATGATGCAATCAACTTAAAACTTGTTTAGTTTGGCGTTTGTGCAGCCTATACCTCAGTTTAGAAAGTGTAAATCTTGGTTTTGGTCTCAAACATCTTTGACAAAATTCTAGTTGATGTGTATTTTAACATGATTTTGATCCCAAACTATGATTTGAATGAAAGTAAAAAAAAGTTGCTTTCCTATTGAGCCTCTAACCATAGTTTGCAAACTATTATTCAAACACACTATGAACATGAGTAGCAAGAGCCCTGAAAGACAAATAAAAACTGAATCCCTTTGAGAATCACACACTTTAGGAGAGAGCAAGTACAAATGTAATACTACACTTGGGAGCATAACACACCAAAAGGAAAATGTTATTGTATCTGATATCTCATACAACTGGAAGATGTGTTTGATGTCTAAGTTGTTTCATTTATCGTATTGTATAATTTAACATGAATAACATTACTTTGGAACAAATTTCACCTCGTTGTTATAAAGGAAAACAGAGCTACAGCTTGCTCAAATCCACTCTTTAAACAATGATCTAGCAAATAATACCAGTACCACAGTGAAATATTTGATAGTTTTGCAGGCCAGACAAATACACAAAGGATCATTCATTGAGAGAAAACCACTCCCAAAGCAGAAAGAAAAGCAAGTAGTAAGACATTTGTACTTAAGAGGTTAAGTAAATGGAGAGTATTCTTCACTAATAAGGAAGGAAACTACAATAATGCACACCGACCCATATAGTACACCTACAACTATGGCTTTGCTTGAGGCATAAGCATCCCACTAAATATTGAACATTCCCATTCACATTCTACGGAGACTTAACAAGTGCTACTCATGTCAATTAATTATGGCTACTATTTGAGGAAATTTAATCTCTCACATATCTTTTGAACATATTAGTAAGATGGATAAGAAATTGGGCTACTTTTATCATAGCGACGTGACCTAGAACGGCTAATGCTATCCAATGTTGATCCAAAAACTCTTCGACTGTATTCATAATTGTTGCCACTGTAGTGTGATCCATACCCACTAGATTCGTCAATTACACGAGGAGGAACTGGCATTGGATTTAAAAATAATTGGTCAGCAAGCATGGAACTAGGTTCCAATAAGATAACTATTTTGTGAATAAAATGTCAATTTAGAGTCACCATGGTTTTAAATTGCGGTTATGTAACTGCAATTGTGGCCATAATATTGCTGTTGTAGGAGTTTTCGCAACCGCAATTGCAACTGCATTAACCGCATTTGTCCACAATTTCTATAATCGCAACATAACCGCAAACGCAACTGCAATTTAAAACCATGATTTAGACTCAAAAAAAGATATTGAAGCAGGAGAGCAAATACAAACATTACCTTGGGAATAATTTCCTTCATAATCTGAAAATCGGCCTGGTGTTGATAGCCTCGCAGAATGCTGAAAATTTTCTGTATTATTTACTTGCACTGGGTAAGGCCTTGGTCGTTGAGAAGAATTTGATGTGGGTATGATTGCTGTAGAACCATTAGGGGTCGTTTGGTCTTTCCCAGATATCTGTTTATTAGCAGACTGTACATGTCATTTAACAAAGCCCCACACTAGGATAGAAATCTAAATTTTCAATAACTATTTATTACATGGTTCTATGGAACCTTGTTATATGATGTCCCAAAAAACAGATGGAAACATCCAAAAAAATCAAAGAGGTGCACCCTCATTACCCAGCTATAGCCAATGCTATATTGTTGCATAATAGAGCTTACGAACTTCCAATCAACAAAGCCAAATTGCCATTCAACAATTGCAAAAAATGATTGAACAATATCCAGTTCTCAAGAGGTGGAAATCATAGATGTAAAGAACGCACCGCAAACTTCAGTGTTCTGTTGTAGAGTGTCACAAGGCCTGAGAAAAGCCTGACAGCATAGTCTGCAATCTCCTCAGATTCATATTCTGCAAAGGCAAAACCTTTAGGTTTCTCTGATTCCTTATCTCTAGGAATGTACAGGTCTACCACTCGTCCTGCTTGAATTAATATATCATACAAGACCCTCTCTGTCACCCTCTCATCCAGATTGCCTGAGTCAAATAGAAGTAACCAAATCAGCACCCAAATGTAGACGTCCATATTATCTACACTTACAGATAATCCAAAAGCCCTTAAAAACTTGGGTTTGTCCCAATAATAAAATTCTCAATCAACCATAACTATTAAGATTGAAATTCTATTGTAGAAATCCCAAAAAAATAGATGAAGATAAATGCATGCTTGGATTGGATAGAGGAGTGCCAAACATGGCTGCAGGAGGTTGAGAGTGTAACTATGAATAAAAGAAATACACTTTCCACCCTGAAAGTGTAAAAAGCCTCACATCATCTAAATATTATTTATATAAGACATTCTACAAATGAGAAAAATCAATGTCTCCAAATCATTGAACAAGCCCGCTCCCCCAAAGAAATTAAGAAGCACATCTATCAAAGAATCATTTCCATCAATGAAGTCTTTCAGAGAAGTAAACACGGGAAAGAGAGAAGGTAGACCTGCCATATTTTAGTACACTATCAGAGTAAATGTGAACAAAATATCCTCCATTCAATGAGACACAGGTTGTATTAAAAGAGTAAAAAATATATGAAGGGCACTTGAGCAAGCAAAACTTCTATTCTTCATCAAAAGTAAAACAATGCAACAAACACACAACCCCAAGAGGGAGGAAGACAGCTTAAATGAAAATGCACTTGCCTAATAATCTTCACCATCAAACTGAATATAAAGAGAAATTTCAGATTTTGCATCTTAACTGTGTTGAAATTTTACATATTAAGTTTTTAACTTCTATATTCTGGTTCAACAATGAACTATGAACCAGCCCCTTCACTAGGTCAATAACCGGTTTGGTTTTCAAAACCTTACTCTTGACGATTCACATTTTCGAACATGATTATTATTAACACAAAAGACAATTGAATTAACAATGTATAACTGACAAACAGTTACTTTGCCACAAAACCCCTGCAAAATTTTCCTATCACATGCATAAATCATTATAGACAAAGACACATATAAATAAATCACACATATTAAAATCCAAAATTATCTCAATTCAGTGTAAGAATGTCTCTGCCTTTCTAAAAGAAATAACCAAGAAAAAAAAGTTGTATTAAGGTAATCTATTCCAAAGAAAAACAAATACTTTTAAACTTTAAAAATTTTCAATTTGCCAATTTTTTGTAAAATGAAAAGGCGAGCGCAAAGAACATTTAACCAGAAGAAAATAGTGAGCTTACCTATGTAAACAGTGCAACTTGAGCTGCCAGACATGGCTGTATCTGGATCTGGTGTGAAACCCTACCACACTAGGATGTTGTACCACCAAGGAACCTCTAACTTCAGCAAAGGAAGGAAGTCAGAAGCAAACAAGTACCTAATCTAAAACAAGGGAATCTCAATAGCAACTTAGGTGGCAAGGTTTTAAATGTACAGTATTCAGTGCATGTTTGGATTTGCTTATTTTGATTATAAGCTATACTGAAAGCAATATATTCTCAGAAAAGTTTCAAAATGAAGTCACAAATAGAGAATAATTAATAACTATCTGAATATGATAAATCAGAATAATACCAACAATCATAAATTCTATACTATTCAAATAGCCAATGCAAAATAGAGACATCATAACAATTCTTTCCGTGTTTTCTTTTTTCTTTGCTAACATATCACAGCGGCTGCTTGATAACTTCAAATAAGTCACAAATCCGGAGAATAATAAATAAATATCTGAATATGATAAATCAGAATAATAACAACAATCATGAATGCTATATTACTCAAATAGCCAATGCAAAATAGAGACACCATAACAATTCTTTCCTTGTTTTCTTTTTTCTCTACTAACATATCACAGCAGCAGCTTGATAACTTCAAATTGCCTCAATACAGACTAAATAGTGACCAATTATCAAGGAAACTAGGATACCGATTATTTTCAATATGACAATCCTTTTTTCTAGGCCACTACTTGATGCAACATTAGAGTGAATATTCACAAGGGACATGGTCCACCAAGGAACTGGAGAGACAATAATTTCTTAAAATCTCTACTGTCCATTCATTAAAGTGACTCAGTGTCTACAGAAAAAGTCTTGAATTGCAGTCAATAAATTGGCTCTACCATGCTTGCAGGAACCTACGAATACAGTTCCTAAAGATTCAATGCATTTTGTTTTTTCTCGCATTAATGAGTTAGTTCTCCTATTAGTAAGTTATGTAGCCAATAATGTAAAGTCTAATGGAGTGGAGTGAACCCTTTGTAAAATATATAAACTAAAGCGTCTAGCATCCATTCCCTACTAACTTTAATGTTCAATCTAATCAAAAAAAAGTTTCTACTAAACCAAAACTACATGGATCTCACAAAAATCTACCTAATACCATTTGATCAACAAAATGAATACATCAAATATCTCCGACAAATTCATAACATCATCCGGAAGGCACTAAAGTAAAAAAATCAAATGAAAAATTAAATAAAATGAAAATTAATCAACAACCCAAGACCCAATTGAAAGCTGTTCGCAAGCAACCTAGTCGAAATATGACATGCAAGACGCACGCACATTGCAGAGAGAGAGAGAGAGAGAAAGCACGGACACACCTGAGAGAGAGAGCGGAGACGCACGCAGACGGCAGAGAGGGAGGGAACAGCCACGCGGAGACGCGGGGATTGAGAGTCGCTGAAGATTGATAGAAACTAGGGCTTTGAAATCCTAATCTGACTGAAATTGGGGATTTTGATTTGATTGGGAAACTGAAGTGGGTGGGGTTAATGAAATTGGGCTGAGGGCCCATGGCCTAATAGCCTTTTGATCAACCGGGGCCCGGGCAACTGGGTATTAGCGCGTTCGTAACTTTATGCCTTAACTTTTTTTTTGGGTTAAAATGTAAAGATATTTTCTCAATTTTTTATGATTTGTATGTACGCCTTTTAATTAAAAAAATAGTTATTAAATATTTAAATTATGTAATATGTAGTAATTATTTTTTTATTTAATGTGCCATCAAATTTAAATAATAATCTTATTATACATGATATGCACGTAATTTATTAAAAAAAATTTTACTTTTTTTTAACAAAATAACTCATAAAAGTGATAATAGAATTAAACTTGATACTTGTTTAAATATACAATTTCTTTACTCTTATGAGTTACTTTTAAAAAAAAATAAAAACAGTATTTATAAGAGGTGTACATATCATATATGATTGAATTATTAATTAAATTTGACAAATCATTATATGAAAAACTTAATTATTACTAATTATATAGGTTAAGTTTTTAATAATTACTTTTTTTTATGACAGTATACGTAACTTCCTTAAAGTTAAAGAGATGTGGAGTATTTTACTATTTTTTATTAAAAAATTTAAAGCAAATAATCATTTTAGCCTTCTATTTATAAATACATTAAATTAATTTTAAAATGTGAATTTATGCTACTAAATTAGTTTTTGAAGTGATATCAAATAAATCTAAGAAAGATCAAAATTGATGTTATTCTTATTATTATAAGACTAATTTAACGTCACATATAAATTAAGAATTATTATAACATCACAAATCAAGTCAAATACTTTTAAGAATATGTAATTGAATTTTATTATTTAAACTAATGTTTACTGTTGTCAACTTTAAACCTTGATTTGGTGTGTATTTTTAAAGTGAAAAAAAAAAGAAAGAAACGTAAGGATTGGCCTATCTATTGTTTGGTATCCAAATATGGATAGAAAAGAAGAGATTTTGAGTGATAAACTTTTATGTGAGCTATCATACTTTTGTATTATTTTCTTATCCAAGGGATAGAGAGGGAAAGACAAAGTACTAAAAAACAAAAGAGTAATAAAGCATAGCAAAAATAAAAAATTGTTCTCACAATGTTATGAGTTTTGAAAAATAATAAAGTAATTTGATATTTATTTACATACATTCTCATTATTTTTCTTGATAAAACCAAATAACCAAACAAAGGAAGGAAGTCTCCTTTCTTTTCAATTGATGATACCAAATAAGGAGAGTGAAAACTCTTGTATTTATTCTTTCTTTTTTTTATTTTTGCTTTATTTGATATCATAAAGGAGAAAGAAAAAGAAAGATACAATAGAAAAAAAAAAGAAAAAAAAGAAAGAGAGAAGTGAAAGAATTATCACTCACCTTATTTTATATCATCAAATAGAAATAAATGAAATGTATATAAATTACTTTATTATCATTCATAATTAATAATATCATTTGATTTTACCATAAATAAATTGAAAAAACAAAATGTTAAAGGTTTCCTTTTTCCTAGGTCCTTGGATAAGAGTTGCAGAAAATTCATCACTCTAAATTTTTTTATTTTATTTCTTAAATTAATATCAAATAAGAGATAAGCTCAAAATTTTACTATATCTTCTTAAAATTTCACCTTGATAAATTTTTTAATATTTAATAAAATAAATATTAAATAAAAAATAAAATATTTAATATCTTAAAAATATAAATAATATTTAAAATTTATTTTATTTAATAATTAAAAAATTTATTAAAAAAACGAAATAAGAGAATATAAAATTATTCTGCGAAAAATTTATCATTTCTCCACCGTGATAGCAAATAAATCATAAAATTATAACAACCATTTTCTTTGGCGATTTCTTCTAGAAAGAAAAAAAATTATTTTTTTTTTCTGCATGGTTGAGATCCATAGGGAGTGGCCCACGTGCCGGCTGCGCCCGCATTGCTTATATCACGCACTCTCCATGGTCCCTACCGCGAGCTCCGTCACGATAGAAATAAAACAGTCTCTGTCTCAAGTCAAAATTTTCCCCGATTCCGTCGGAAAAAACAAAAACAAAACCAAAATCCACTTCCGCCACCGATTCAATTCCGAATTCGCTTCAAATCCTGCATGGATTGGGATTGCTCCCACCTCGATGCCCCTCCCGCCGCCAGCGCCTACCGGCTCCTCCTCCACGCCCTCTCCCTCGTGCCGATTTCGCATTACCTGATCGCCGCCGCCGTTCTTCTGGTCTCGTTCGTCTACAATTTCTTGGAATTGCATTTCCTCGAAGACCTCTTCTCGGGATTTGCAGGGTCCCCCGTGGCGTTGACGTACAATCCGTGCTCCGAAATCTATGAGGGCGTTGTTTCCAAGTGCCGGCTTCTTCATGGCAGGTGCGGCAAAGCTAAGCGTGTCTTGATTCGATTTTTTTCTTTTTTTTTTCGTAGCTTTCTGGGTAAACAAACAGGTTTCGTAAAAGAAAGTGAAGTCTCGGTGTTTTCTATGCGTGACCAAACAGGTACTTGGCGACGCCGTGGCTCTCAAGCCCTCATTTTCAGACTGTTTTCTTGAACTTCTTCGGGATGCCTCCCGTTTTCAAATACAGAAGGTGGTAATTCATATTTTTCTTATTTTCTTCTCAAGTAATGTAATCCTCACATTGAAAAAAAAGGCCTTTTTTTTTTAATTAAAAGTTTTAGTATCCCTTAAAATTGGGGTAAAAAAAAAAGATTCACGGATGCATTTTTCATACAGCTTTTATTATAAAGCTCATCTTTGAATTTTTCATTTATTAGAGACACCAAACTGAGTAACTGACGGGATTTTGTACATATATGTATATTCCATAAATAAATGACAATATTCTAAAAAATATAACATACAAATAAAAGGTCCATAGAGGAAAAACATTGAAATATATCTCTAACATGATCAAATTGCTTCATAACACATACAATACAACAAAACATTACAAAAGTACGCAGTGCTGCAACGAGAAAACGATAAAACATCCAACAGTACTAAAATCCCAACAGTCAAGAATCAAGAACAACATCCATCAATCAGGAAAAATGAAAAAGGAGTCAAAAAGCACATTCATAAATCATATATGTTATTGACATCACGTTCATAAGATGCCCCCAAGTTAACAGGCTAAAAAAATAAAGATAAGCTGAACGGGTACAATCATCACCAGTTTGAACTGGTTGATCAGTTCAGCACCGGTTTACCAGTTTTGACACTGGTTTCTAGACTTCTGGTTTTCAAGGTATGGTCTGGTTTTTTAAAACACTTCTAAATCTTTAGTTTTTGACGTAACTATTCTTTTTCCTAGTTAATTCATTGTTTGCTCTTTGACTTGGGTGGACCCTTTGGTTAATTACAAAAGTTGGGATATTTTATTGTGATAGAAATTCTAGGTTAATTTAGCTTTTTGTTCTCCAAAATTCTTTATGCTTTCATGATAACCAAAAGATAGACAATGCTTTTCTTTTTCTTTTTTGCTTTTGGTTTACAAGGGATTGAAGCTATGTTGTCTACCCAAATCCTGCCCACTCGTACTGATTGAGCTAAGCCCATTTGTTAACAATTGACAATGCTGAAACATCTTGTGCAGCAAGTTTATATTGGTATAAAAATTTAGTTTCTAAGATTCTTCTGTGTCTTTGTCTATGCAGTATCTGTTTGGCATTGAAAATGTCTATGACCAATTTTTGTAAAAGAAGGAATAAGCTTAGTTCAAGTCTGGATAGCTGGACTAGTATCTGTGTGTTAAAGATTGAAAAATTTCTAACCTTTAGGGGCTTCTTCTTTCGATCTCTTTCTCTCCTATATTTTGTTAAACTAGAAGAACTGTGATACTTGTATTACTGAATAAGTAGCTAATAATTGACTCAAAGGTGTTATAAAAATTTTGAACTTGCTTCCACATTTTTTTTCCCTTCTTGGACACAATTGAGAATAACAAACCACATCCGATAGACATTAGAACCATATAGAAATGAAAAGACAAAGAAGGTACCCGAAGAAAAAAATATACAATAATCTGCCTATACAATAATCTGGCGGTTATGAGCCACCTGCAGATGTTATCCCCCTTACGAGTTAGGATGTTTGTGTTCTTCCATTTGTTTCCCTTCCCTTTTCTATTCTGGTGTTAGTGGAGGGGGAAGGGGTGGATGTTGGGCATTGTTTTCTTGTGTATTTTTTTTCTTTCTTGCATTTTGGGGACTTATACATCATGGTAGTGTCTCAATATTTTTATTGTTGGTTTAGTCTAACAACTGCTCATATACTCTCTTTCAGACAACTATTTAGTACTTCTGATGGTGGAACTGTTGCGTTGGACTGGCTAACAAGTTCTGATGGTATATACAAAATATTCAATAATTAATTGGTATTTTGAACATGCATACTTAATTTGGTAATGGTTATCAAATCACAAAGCCTCAAGCCTAGGTACATATAAAATTCCTGCTGATTTTTGTGTCTGATCATTTTACAGTTTCTAATGGTGCTCGCCACATCTATGATGCGGTTTCTAATGACGAATCTACTCCTCTTCTTGTAGTGATTCCTGGTCTAACTAGTGACTCTTCATCTGCTGTAAGTTATGTTGTGTTTATGTTCATTTGTGTGCCTAAATGATAGTGGTATTCCCCTCATTGTTTTTTGTTGATTTTTACAACCTAGTGGGAATTGGGAAAAAGTGAAAAACCACATACCCATCCCAGGTGGGTTAGAAGTAAGTCCCAGTGGAAATTCCCCAGCCTGTTGGCAGTTACTTGACAGCTAGGTCAAGGGCTTGCGATCTCTGTGTGTGTTACCCTTGTCTTCATAATTGAATAACACCAGTTGAACTTCCTAGCCTAGTGGCCAGGTACATGGTTGTTATGCCAAAGGCTTGGGTAGTGTTATCCTTGTCTTCACAAATTACTGTGCAACTGCTATACAAGATTTTTATGTTGTTCTGTTTGATTTGATAATTATTTCATCTAACCACATACCAAGACTGTTAACTACTTTGACAATACATGTTAATTAGATTTATTTTCAGTTTAGCGTGCCATCAAATTGGTTTTAAATTTGAGTTTCTTCAATTTTCCAAAATTCAGACTATACGTTTCACCTTTATGATGCTTTTAATAATGCTTTTATTGAGAAAATGCATCTCACACATTACATGACACACATTAAAGTCCTCTTCAAAGCCTTGGCCTGCCTATGACTTTTTACCATATGCAAGTGTTATGACTAGGCAGACTAGCTAGGGATGTCAAAATTTCAAACCAATGTCTTCAGTGTTAAACTATTTCCCAAGAGCTAAAGCTATGAGGAAATGAGCCAAGAACATTGTCAGGTTTGACATTTGATGCATGCTAAGGTATTAATGCAAAATTGCAGGATTATTTCCATTAACAATACTAGTTGTCAAAATGGAGAAAGCGCATCGGACAATATCATTTTATACTAGATGTTCCCTTGTAGGCTTGTACCCTTATGAAATGGTTATTAATTTCTAATTTTTCACTTCTTTTGATTGATTAGGAGATCCATTTGTATTATAGTGACATCTTACATTTTTTTTCCTTTTCTCATTTTCCTTCTTGGTAGTATCTCAAACATCTTGCATATCATACAGCAAAACGTGGATGGAAAGTAGTTATCAGTAATCACCGAGGATTGGGAGGAGTTTCAATCACGGTTAGTTTTTCCACAAGCTGTGAAATAAATAGACTAAGCGGTTTGAGAAATTTTAAAGACATAACTTGAATGCTGCTCATATATATGAAGACTTATCAGCATCTATATTGTACTTGTCCATAAGCATCTAAATCAACCTAAAAGCTTATGCTACTAGTTGCAGGCCTAGGAATGGTTTTATATCTCTAGCAGATTGTAAGCTTGGCATCCTACTAATCATGCCGTTAGCCGCACTTATTTTGTCTCCTAATGTCGAGAAGAGTGTGGTTATTGGAGGTCTCAATAACCATTTATCTAAAAGAAAAGTGTTTTTGAGACGATTCCCTAAACTTGGGCTCTCTTTCTTGTAGGTCTATAAAAAAACTCCCACCAAAATACATGATCCATGTTTGTTGGCTAAATCAAACTGCTATAAGTAATTACATCTATATTCCACTCACTCAAATCTCCTTCGTTTATGTGGCATTCATAAGTGTTGCTTTTGGAAGGGACAGAAGACAAACTCAGAAAACTTCATTATCCCACATAAAACAGAGCAACTACATATTTGAATGTTCCGTCAATGTAGAATGAGACAGAATACTATTTATATTACACTTGGAGAGTTCTAGGCTTCTCCAATGGCTACACCTAACGCTGCTAACAAAATACTTTACTATGACATACTTGATAACGAGAATCTTCAAGAGAATTCTACTGCAGCTAAAAAACTAGAAAAATTCAAATTACATTTTCAACGGTAAGTTTCACTTGACAGTGGTTATCTTATATTGTGGCTAAGATCAATCTGTTTGAACAAAAGTATATAGAAAGTTCAATACATAAAACAGATGGTAGTTTAATGTTGGTCTCTCTTGCTGATGTAATATCCTGAGCTTCTATAATGTCGTTGTAACAACTAAAATTTAAGGTTAGTTAATAAATTTGCTAAGTAAACTCATTAGGTAAGCAAAGCTTGTCAATGTCTTTGCATGTCCAACGAAAGAACCTTTTTGAAATAGCTGTTGGCTGAGCACCATAAAGAGGCTTAGAAAACGATTTTAGAACATAGGAGAGGCAGCACCAAATTACAGTAGACATTGCAACCACCAAAGGGCTTTGCCTTCTTTCCTTCTCCCAAAACTTGGAAATCACATAAGAGAAATTGTTCCATACTCTGGACAGATCCAACATTCACCAAAAATACCAGAGTCTATACCACAAGTATCTAGCAGCTGAACAATGTAAAAATAAGTGGCTGCTAGTCTCAGACTTGGAGAAACACATGTATCTCTTTGTTTTGGCCATAACACATTTCTTTGATGTATATAATTTCATTGTTGTGCATCTCAATCTGGTGATCATGTTCTGCTGTAACAATTGTCTTGTTTTATTCCTCTAGTAATGCGATGTTTTATTACAATCCTTTCAGTCCGATTGTTTCTACAATGCTGGATGGACTGAAGATGTCCGCACTGTGATTAATTATCTCCACGAAGAGCATCCCAGGGCTCCGTTGTTTGTTGTTGGAACTAGTATTGGAGCTAACATTCTGGTAAATTCATAACTCGAGTCTTATGCAATGCTTACATCAAATGTCTTAAACATTTCATACTTGAGTGATAATTAATTACTTACTTCAACCAGCTTTGATGAAAAATTGTTTTCACTCATGGATATTAATGTTTACTCCTTGTTCATATATGTGTATATTACTTTTAGTTCTGGACTGGATTCAAACTTTCTTTCAGTTCATGTAAATTTGTTGACTACTTTTAGTCCACTTTCTATACTTTAACAGTTCTGCTGCTTTATAATGCCTATCTAGAGAACCCAAACATATGCTACTTTCTAACATGGGAAACACAATCATTTAAACATTTATTGCACGAAAAATCTTGATTTATATCACAAACACCCTCCCCCCTGGTCCCCTGAAAAATAACAGGAAAAAGATAATGAAAAATATAGGGAAAACATCTTACTGGTTCCCTAACTGCATGCTTCTGATCAGTTGCTTTTTACTTAAAATCATTTGATATTGGTTCTAGATTTAGGTATTATTTACTTAAGTGATAAATTCTAACTGCTCTATGTTTATGCTTAAAGTTTTGATCATACTTATGTTATGACTATTGATACATACTCTGTCTACTTTACAAACTACAGAAAATCTAGGAATTACACAATTGTTATCCTATTCTCACATTGTATCATTTATGTAAAGAGCTTGGTTTTTGCGCTGCACTGTTTGATTTGAATGATTGTTTGCAGATAAAATATCTTGGTGAGGATGGTGAGAATATTCCCGTAGCTGGGGCTGTAGCTGTTTGCTCTCCTTGGGACCTTTTGGTTAGTTTTTTAATTTGATAGTGACTGTCCTTAACTTTTGCATTTCAAATGGTATGGAATTAGTGTGCATATTATGCTATGGAAAATTTCCACAAGCTAGGCCCCTATTATGTTGAGTGTTGGACATTACTGTTCTAAGTCTCCCAATTCCAATGGGAATAATGAATAGGCTGCAGAGAAGATTGAAATAGAGTTGGATGGGCTTTTGGTAGTTAATATGATTAACAAATGCAAGTACAAAATTATGTGATATTCATCTATGCCACATTTGGCACTTGGAACGGGGTTTAAATTTCAACCATGAAATTGGAATTGGATGATCAAATGCTAAATTTCATGTTGGGACAAACTAACAATGATTGTGACAAACTAACAATAAATATTTTTTGAAAATTTAGATAATACATCCAAACAACAAAATTAGAGTTGAACTTAGAATCTCAATTTTATTTCCTGGTTCTTTGTTTAATCCAAACATCATTAATAAGATTTTTGAACTAATTCTAATGCTGTTGTCCAAACAGAGCATTAAGGTATTTAATCAATAGAAAATATTACATTATTTTATCGGCAAATAAAAAGAGAAAATATTACATTAAAGTGATGTTGTCTAACTTGTGATTGTATGCCTTTAAAAATAGACACTCCCAGTTAAAGCACTCATGGTAATATTTTGCAAAAAGATTTTATCACAAATGTTAAACAGAATATGTTATGTAATAATTTGGATGATGTCTGGTATTTGTTCAGTTAGGTGCTTCCATCAATGCGGGATGAAGTAGTGCAATGTTTATTATGTATTTACTTTTAATGGATCATATTTTGTGAGTAATGTATATGACCTTAAACTACATGCTTTATATATATATATGTGAGTAACACATTTGATTTTCAAAGATTTTACTTTAGAGAAGTTACCCAAAATTCAGCTTGTAGTCATTGATTTATATAACGAGAAAAGATATAATATTATTGGCATGGCCAATAATCCATAACTTGTATCTTTTTCTTTTATCCTTAATTAGTTAATTATGACAATGACAATATTGGCCTTGAATTTCTGTAAGTCAATGTAATCCTTACCTTCAATGTTATTAAGTAATTGTGAACAGAAAAGGGATATGGCATGACTTATAAACTTTATAGTTATATCATTATCTTCTGTGTCAGTGTTTTTTGACAAAAAGAAGAAACTTGCTACCAAGAAAGATAAAAATTAAAACTGCAGTGAAGCATAAAGTTTAATTTGGGAAATCTCAGACATTTTATATTACTTTTTAAGTAATTGGGACTTGGGAGTTGATGAAGCATAAAATTTAATTTGGGAAATCTCAGACATTTTATATTACTTTTTAAGTAATTGGGACTTGGGAGTTGATGTTAATCTAAATGTAAGTTGTGCTTTGTGAATTTAGTTAAAGCAGTAAAGTCAATCAGTTTGTTTTCTAAGAGACATATTTACTTGGCTAGTGGTTGCCAATTTCCAGACAAAATCACATGTTTCCATCTTCTTGGATTTCTTCATTGTCTCCTAAAATGCTTGAAACCTGAGAGCTATTCATTGTATCCTCCCAACAAGCTGGTTTATCTCATAAATGGGTATTGCCTTTTAAAAAGGAATATTTATAGATTATTGTATAATGTATAGCTGACAGTACTAAGTGGCTTTTAGATGAAGTGTAACTATTTCTTTGTTTTGAATATTTGACTTAGGAAAAGGAGGGAAATTTTGGCTTTTCGTTGTGGGTTTCTGGAGACAACTTGACGGTGAATGATGTCTAAATGGAAGTTGTATTCTCAATGGATCATAAAATGTTCTGACCTTTTTTTTCCTCTAATTAAATGAACATAGCTGGAACCACTGGTGGAGCCTGGGGCAGGATTAGAGGGAACAACTGCCCTTTCTAGCTGCCCGACATAATTTAAGAGCACTGTTGTATATGTCCTCTTTCTGGGTGTTGCTATGGTATCTTGATTTTTTTTTTCTAGGGTGCTGCTACCTGGGATGATTTTTTTCAAATATTTATTGGTTGTTGTTTCACACGATAAATGCTTGAAGTCCAAAATGCAAAATCAATGACCAATAAGTGTTTAGCAAATCATCTAGGGTACTGTAACCTTGAAAAAAGATGGGTATCGGAGACTCGGAGTAATTCCCCCTCTTTCTATCTTGTGATGTGATTGGTATGCATAATTTGCTGATTTGATTATAGACTTTAACTTTCTAATATGAATTGATCCTGATCTCCACCATTGTTTCTTTCCTTTGGTGTGTGCCATTATCTCTAACTATTAGTTTGGTCATTAAAAGGTGATGCATAAAAGCTGTGTTGATTCTTATACTAGTAATCCTTGGTTTTCTGTCGTGGCAGAAAAAAATTAATAGACACACCAAGTAAAAGCTAAAATTCAAAGAAAATATGTTTGGACACCGATGATCTCACTGTTAATATCTCATGATTAAAAAAATAATAAATGAATCATGAAATTAATATCTAACTTAAAAATTGAATTTAGCAAAGAAGAAAATACTAAATAAGAGTATGAATGTTACAAAAAGAGAAAAATTAAGGGTGGTAAGAAGAAAGGAAAAGAAATAAAAAGATATCTTCATATTATGTGCACACATATCTAGCTGTTAAGTAATTTTTTTTTTCTAGGTTAAATTTTGGATCTCTAAAAATTGCACAATTTTTCAATTGTCTGAATTTTTTTTTTTCAATCGTGTGTACACATTGAGACGACATTAGAAACTTAACGGAAGCTTCTGATACAAATTGCTGACATCATCACCTCTGATTCCACCTCAACTAATTGCTTGCCACATCAGCACATTTCTGCACATGTCAACTACTTCCATTAGGTTTATAATGGTTTCATCATGTCTGAATTTGGACCCAATTAATTTATTTGGGGATCCAATTGAAAAGAATAATTTTCCAAGGATGAAATTGAAAAATTGTGAAATATTTAAGGAACCCTGAATATAAAATTAGCATGCAAGACATCAAATCTTCTAGTAATATAGACCTCAATCTAACATTTATAAAATGAGTTGATACTGCGAATTTTTTGTTTGTCAATTCTAGAATGATAGTAACTTTTTTAGTAATGGAGTAACTTGTAGAATAGTAATGTCATTTCTATTTTTCACTAGAATAGTTTAATTTCATTTTTGGGATTTATTGTTCAATTGTTGTCAAAGCTATACTTGAATGTACAACTCATGCATTTCTCTATGGTCTAAGATATTCAACTTTTAGGGATGGAACGTGTAAATTGCTTTTTTTTGTTTGTGGAAAAGGCAAGGTAGACATTTCTGAAAAAGTTACAAACATTTTTAGTTTGGAATCATAGTAACGTAATGGAAACTATCTTGAAAGTTAGAGGTCTGGATGTACTTTTAGGCTTTTAGCATACAAGATATATGTACTTTAGGTTTGAAATTCTGTTTTGTACAATCTATCTGATATAAATAATTGAGCTTCATTGAGTTTGTGTACCAATTCAACATTACTGAAATATTGAAATACTCTTTGTTTTTGCCTGTTATTGTACCTCAACTGGAAGTCATGTTACCTGTATAATGTTTGCAGATAGGGGACAGATTTATAAGTCGTAGGCTTGTGCAGAAGTTTTATGATAGAGCTCTTGCAATTGGACTTCAAGGCTATGCAAAACTGTATGTCTGTACCTTTTCATTTGAGTTTATATATCTGTTTGATAAGCTCTTTATCTTTCGTCTAGTTATATAAACATCTCATTCGCAGACACGGATACCAATTTACATGTTTTTGTTTTAGTTCTTATGAGGACATATAATCTGACGCGAAATTAGGAAGTTTCTCTATGGCTGATAGCTTGACTTGATTTGACATTTTTTCCCCAATATTCACTGCAGACACCAGCCTCATTTTTCTCGCCTTGCTAATTGGGAAGGGATAGAAAAGGTAGCCTTCCTCTTTATAATTCCATTTTTATTACTACTATCGGTAAATCAAGTGGTTATTCTGTATTTTATGTTGTGGATCTGTTTATTCCATGTTCATTCTGTTATCTGATACAAATTTGTATTGATTTATTGTTCTAATGGAAAAATAAAGCTCAAGTTCTTCTCGTGTTATCAAGACAGGTTACTGAGTCTGTACTAGTAAGTAGTAACTGAGGAAGATGCATGAAGGGTGTAAAGTTATTGACCTAGGACTAGCAAATGGCATTTATTTTTATTCCTTCTTGTAATTGGAGTTGCCATGTTCAGTTCCAACAGCTGATTTTTTACAATGATTTAATTGTGTTATTATATGATGGTCATGTCTAACTGTTACAAGTCAAGGAAATTTTTCAAGTGATTGAATGGTACATATTAAATTTAGAGGCCAAATATCTGTGGATTTTTTTCCCCTTTTTATCTGTGGATGGCCCAGAAATGGTGAGAAAATGAATTTTCAGTAGTTTGTAGCCTTTCTGGCTGTTACCATGGCAACTCCTCTATTATTACTATAAAATGAAACATATACAACAAAATTGAGGTTGATGTTGACATCCAAAGCCCATAAAATTACCAGGTTTGATCACGTGGGGTGGATTTAACAAATCTTCCCGTGCTGACTATTTTTTTTAAAATTTTTCTTATAAAAGAAGAAATTTCATTAGAGAGAAAAGAGATTAAGTACAACTAGGGGGAGGATAAGAAATCTTCCAAAACAGAAAAGACTAAAAACAAACAGGATAAAAAGCCCAAGAATGCAGCAAGGCTTGCCAATCTCTCTGCAAATTTGAGATAGCAACACCCTTGAAGCAGCCATGAGCAAAACCCTAGAGAGAAGCCAAAAGTGTAACTCTTTCACATATCAAATTTGGAGGCAAAGAAACACTCTTTAAGATACGAACATTTTATAGCTCTTTCTGTTATCTTCTTCTAATAAGGTTTTGGTACCACAGTTGGTGCTTTGATGGTATGTCTATTGGATTTAGGTGTCAAGCTTTGGCCTTATGTTTGTGACACAAATTCCCATCATTTGCTGAAGGCATGTGATGTGAGAGACCACTCCTAAAAGCCAGGCTGTTAAGAGGCTGGAGCCTCTATTTTAAATGGAGTTCTGAGTCTCACACCCAGCCAATATGGGTCTCACGCTCCTTTGCCAGCATGATTTGCTGATACAGTACTTCTATCTCCATTGCAATTCAAACTGTATTCGTATGCATGATATCTCTTTGCTAATCAAAGCATGATACACATAGTAACCCCCTCAATAGAAATTGATAATCAAATTGTACTTGTTGGTTGACTCACATAATCAAGGGTAAAATCAACTGACTTGTTACTCATTTAGCTGTTCGGATATAGATTTTTCCTTAACTATATTCTTACATTTTTTTCATTCTCTCTCAATTTATGATTTCAACTACAAAAGTTTAGAAGGTATTGTTGTTGCTGTTTATCAGTGGTGTCTCATCTATGTGGTGTTCCCCATGTAATTGTTTTATTTTAAGTTTTTAAAGTCTAATCAATACTGACTTACTGAGTGCTTATACATTCTTATGCTTTGCAGTCACTCTCCATTCGAGATTTTGATAACCATGCCACCCGCATTGTTGGGAAGTATGAGGTACTTATGTAGAACCTACGATTTGTCATCTCCTGTTTTCTTGTCTTTTTTTCTACCTCCTTATCTCAGTTACCTAAAATCATCTTGTCTCCTTAGACCGTTGATACCTACTATAGGCGCTGCAGCAGTTCTATTTATGTGCAGTCTGTGTCTATTCCGCTTCTCTGTATTAGTGCTCTGGATGATCCAGTCTGTACCAGGGAAGCCATTCCCTGGGATGAATGCAGGTGAGCTGTTTTATTGGTTTCCAATTAATTTACTTTCTCTTGCATTATTTCAGCATCAATTTTAATGTGATATTCTTTGATAGGGCAAATAAAAACATTGTGTTGGCTACTACAAAGCATGGAGGACATCTGGCCTTCTTTGAAGGAATAACTGCATCTGGCCTTTGGTACTGGACACATTTTGTACATCTGACTCTTCAGCATTGCCATTTTGTTATATCCAACAATCTTATGCATTTAGGTTAAATTTACTACATTTTGGTGTTGATGATTTCACCAATATCAACCCAATATCTTCGACTGGGTTGGTGTAGGATTATTGATTTTAGTAGTCCTTGAACTATTACTATGTTGTAGGTTGTGATTGATTTTAGCTGTCCTTTAATTATTGCAACATTCTAATATCATTGGTGTCATTGCTTGGTTGGCTGGTTCAAGTTGCAATAAAATATATCCATGACATCACCTAAATTTCATCAGGCAGCCACTAAACATTTAATGTCTTGAAAATTCAAAACACATTAACTGACCTAATGATGAATAATAAATGCTATTTTTGATTCCCAAGCATGTGCCAACAAAACCCTATATAGAAAATTTGATTCTCAGAGCGATTTTTTTCCCCCTCTTGCAGGTGGGTAAGAGCTGCTAATGAATTCCTTGGTGTACTACACTCTAGCAACTATATGCATGTACAGAAGAAGGTAAAAGATATACTACTTTTTTTTTTTTTGTTTATTAACTGATAGGTTATACATCCTCTGGCTCTGTACTATTTATAAATGCCGTACAGGTTTTGATATCACATAAAAGTTGTACTTTGGCATTGTGTTAGAATAGGTTATCTTCTACTTGGAGCAATACGCAGAGCATTTCTACTAGCTGAAACTGCTGTTTTCTGTGTGATTGCTGATGCAGATCTCTAAACCAAACACACCATTGGACTCGGCAATTGATCAGGGCCCTTATATTAATGTTACCGAAGATGGAATGGTGGCTGCGTTGAACAATGAGCTAACAACAGACAATATGGAAGAACTACCTGTAATGCAGGGTACTCATCATGACACTTATGACAGTGCTCCAGAAGAAAATGTGAATGAACAAGATAAGCTTGTGACTGATGCAAAGTATGATAATTCCTCTGGCATTGCACAAATGACAAGTGCACACGACGCAATGCCTACTGATGTAATAACACCTGTCAAAAGATACCTAGGTCAGTTATCTCGACAAAATCGATGGTCTATATGGTTGCTGGTTTATATTGCTATTACCACAAGTTGGCCACTGGTTGGTTCAGCGCTATATGTTGTGTTTAGGAAAAAGCTAAGGGATATCTTACCAGGTGGTCTGGTCAGAAGATAATTTCATGATCGCAAATATTATTGTTGTATTTGTCTGTATAGATGCATTATATACTTGTACTACTACTGTTTATTTGCCTTGCTAACAGGCGAGGAGTAGAAAATTCAGTGCACCTCACCTGAATAATTTGACATGTAAAGGAAGTTCAAAGGTGGCAATTTGATTTTGCAAGTCATGACTCAACCTTATAATTCATGATTGATGATGTATTCACTTGATTTCTTCTTAAGCATTGCTTTCTATCCTCATTTAATTTATTTTTCACAGATAAGATAATTTTAATTCATGAGGAAGAAGGAGCAATAAATCTCTTGAATATGATAGTTGCCAAGAAACATGTGCGACTTAGGGGTCGGTTTGGTATAACGGTAAAAATGATAGTGAAAAGTTTATGGATAATTTTCATTTGAGGAAAAAGGAGAGATAAATCTCTCAAATACGATACTTGCCAAGAAATATGTTCAACTTCTGCTATATTTGGATGGAGGGTTTAGAAGGGAAAATAAGGGAAGATAGAGGTTTATTAAAAAAATGAGGATATATAAGAAATTTTTAAAATTTTTTTTTTATTAATTTTTATGAATATTATAAATTTTTTTTAATTTTGAGGATTTTAAAGAATTTAAAATATTTAAACAAAAGAAGAGAAATTTATTAATTAGTTTTTTATTTTTTTTTCTCTTTATTTTCTTTAAATTTATTTTCTTTTTATTTCTTTCAAACTCTCAAATATAGCATTAGGAGTTGGTTTGATATAACTGTATAAGCGTAAAAATGGTAGTTCATATATAATTTTTCACATAAAATTTATCTATAAATTTTTTATCATAATTTTTATCCTATATCAAATATACACTTAGAAGTATAAGCACAACTTGACCAAGCAAGAAAGAAAACTAGAGCAGTAACACATTTAGTTAAGAGAAGAAGGGTTCAAACTCAAAGGCCCCACGTACTCCTGCCATTACCTTGAAGCTTTAGTCACAACTTTAAGAGGAGTATAAAATTCATACAATAAATTGTACTTTTAAAATTTTTTAGGAGTTTAGAAAGCATGTATTTGGTAACATTGGTTTTAGACAGGGCATAATTGAAGTCAGTAGCATAGAATATTTTCAAACTCTTGCAAGAGAACAAATCAAGGCAAACTTTTTCTCTAGAATACCTTTGCTCGACTTCACTTAATATACCATATTGAGACAGTATACGATCATTTGATTTTTTTGGGCTGGCTTGCATATAATTGTCTCTTTTATTACTAATATGTACAATTTCAAATTAGGATGACCTTTTATTAGGTTTTATATCATTGGCGAATTGGCTAAATAAGTCTTAATCTCATCAAAAGTTCATTGATGCTCATCAAGCCATTGGAGTTGCTCTCTTCTTTTAGCTTTAGAAATGAAGGTGCACATTTTAATGAATTCATTTTGAGGTCATGTTCTCTCATTCATTCGAAATCCTTTCATTTAAGGTCAGCTAAGTGTTACTCTTTTCTCTTCATGACTACGTTATCAATATAAAGTTTCATGAAACACTCGACCATACATGAAAAATAAGCTTAATTTTTTCTTGGTTATGAGGACTACGTTAAGTGCAAACCTTCTTTTTATGTCTCACTGAGTATGCCAATTTGTTTGTTACTCAAAAAGTTGGTTGTGACCTTATTGACATGCACATTTCCAATCTTTGACTAGGAGTGCAACTGCCTCTTTAAAAGGATCCTTTGTAGTGTTTGAGTTGACATTTAGGCCTACTAACACTGTGATCAAACTTCTCAAATTAATATGAATTGCAGTGAAGAATAAAACTAAATTTAATGAACACAAATGAACTTGATAAACTTCAAAACAACAAGAAGGTGAAACTGGAAATAAAATGTTTTAAAGGGAAATAAATGTGTTAGGTGACAAGGTATCAGAGCTTGAGGAACATATATAGTTGTACTCTTTCTGTCGAGAAACACAACCCCTAGAGAATCTTAGAGGGTATTTGGTTTGTTATTTATTATCATTTTTTAGTTGATATGTTTTATTAATAATTATAAAAATATCATACTATTTTTATTCTGTTTTCTGCTTTTAAAATTTTATAAAGGAAATACTCAAGATAGAAGATACTTATTTTCACTATTTCTTTTACAAAATTAAAAAAAGTAAAATGAAAATAAAGTGACATTTTTATAATTATTAATAAAAACATATCAATAAAAAATGCAAATAAAAAATAAACCTAACTTCAAAATAACTAGCTCAAGTGACAATATCTCACTAATTTTCTAAGTGGAATAGTTATGCATATGTACCCTATTGGCCCGAAAATTATTTTCCCATGCTAAAGTATGGTGATAATTTCATGACAATATAATTATCCCATAATAATAATAATAATAATAATAATAATAATAATAATAATAATAATAATAATAATAATAGATTGTTTCTTGTGAAAAAATTAGTTGTTTCACTTTTACTAAGATATAATATTTTATTTTAAAATGTTTTATAAAGTAAATAACGTCATATATATTTAAATTATAGAATTTGAATTCTTTAGAGCTTTACTACATGTATAGTTAGAGAGATAAACGCAAAAAATAAATTTTAAAATAATAAAATTCACCCGATTTCTGTCTTTGTTTAAAACTGCACTTACAAACTAAAGGATCATCATCGCTCAATTATAAGATAAAATAAGTACGAAAGTTGTTATAATTTGTGTTCTTGAATCACTCCTAATATATATATATATATATATAGTGGTAATGTCCTTTTTTTTTTTTTTATAACCAAAAGTATAGATAATTCATCGATGGAATCAAGTAGGATATCATAGTCAAACTAACCAGTTAGTCATGCAAAACAAAAAAGAAACAACGAGAAAGCCCAACTGCTAACAAAAATAGGCATCCTAAACAAGGAAGTATTTTGACATTATTAGACAAATAAATATGTCTAAACTATATCACACAATATATATCATGGATTTGAAATTATGTAACTAAACTGGTTTTCAAAATCAAATTAATATTCCTCAAATTTATTAGATATTACTCAACCATTTACATGAGCTAATTAATACTTTATCATTAGGTAGCATCAATTGATGTCAAACAAGATAATCATATATATGATTCAGACATAGAGATACTAATACATACTATAAATTACTAAATTGTTGGTTTATATGGGAACATATTATAAATTACTAAGTTGTTGGCTTAAATGGGAACTTCTCATTGTAAGTGTGTAAGTTTGGTATAGAGATAAAAATAAAGAGGCAAATTTTTATGGATAACTGTCATTAAAATTTATATACAAATATTATCCACGAAAAGTTGTTCTTCTATTTTTAGTCTCATACCAAACATAACATAAAAGAAAAGAAAAGAAAAAATCTACTAATCAAATATTGGCATTTTTTTTTTCAATTTTACGATTGCTTATGGAAGCATGACATATGAAGTATCTTATCTGCTTTTGCGCTTTGATTCTGGACAAATGTTTTTGGTAAGGCAAATGACGTATTTGTTATAAGGAATCAAACCAGAGGGAGACAAATGTGACGTCCAAGTAAATATAAAATCTTGTAAAGGAATAGAAGTTTCTTAACAATCTGAAAAGGATAACCAAACATATATATTCGACAAATTAATTAAACTATATATGTAAGAAAAAATAATCATAAAGCTGGATTAGTGCCACTTTGTTTTCTCAGCCTCTGTCCCTTGTTGAGGGTTTATTTAAACATTGTGCTTGCATATATTATATATCCACATCGTCAATCAATTGATTTAATAATGCAATGGATCTAACTTTCTTAATATATCTTTCTTAATCTTTGACTGCAGGTGTAAACTACCACTTTTTTTGGTGGAATATACCTTTGGCTAGAAAACAATTGATATAGTTCAAAAGCATCTCGTTTTGAACTAGCACATTGCTATTGAGTATGTAATCTTTCTAATAATTAGTTTATCTGATTACTACCCAATCATTTCTAGATTTCTTTATTATGTATTTTCAATATATTTTTGTGCTTTTATTTTCACATCTGAGATTCGTTGATTGTATTTATAAAAATGAAAAGCATATAATAAATTAGACAATATAAGTATGATTTTAGATTTAAACTAATTTTAATAAAAAAATCATATGATTTGCCAATTTTATACGCGATAGTACTTTTTCCCAATGTAAAAAGCTTATATACAATATCATCAATCTATTATGTATTTATTTTAAAATTAATACTCTTAAACCCTCTATGATAATATTATAAAAATATATTTTTGTCTCTTATTTTAATTGTTTTAGTTTCGTACTCTATTGTTTTAAAATAGATTCACATTTTTACCTTTCTACGATCTTTCATCCTTTTTTTTTTTTGGTGAGAATCTTTCGTCCTATTTTGTAAAGGCTAACTTCTTGTTTAGCAGCTTTTTATCTCTTTCATGTAAAAGTTTTAAGATGATGTGGAAAAATTTGAGAAGCATTCAAAAAAAAAATAAAATGAAAAGGGATTCACAAAACTTGATAGTTGAAAGTTTAAATTAGAGTTAAATTCTATTTGCTCCATGTAGTTTGGGGTGAAATTACTTTCTTACTTTGTGGTTTTAACAATGTCATGTTGCTTCATTAATGTGTGGTTATTTTTTTTTAGCAAATTACTCCCTTTAGTTTTGGTTAATTTCATTATGTTAACTTCGATTACATATATTCATCGACTTTAACTAATGTAATTAAGATCTCTAATTTTTTAAATTCCTAAAAACTCATATAGTAACTTAGTTATATATTTTCAAAGGCAAGTAGCTAGGTAGATGTATAAATAGTTTGAAAATTTGGTGTTGTGATAATAAGTGAATTTCGTTGAGCAAAAGAAAATATCAATAATACAAATTAGACATATTTTTATGTATAAATTCGTGAATTTAACATATCATCATATATCATAAATAAGTACTTTCTTAATTGGTATAATTTAAAAAAGTCATATGAAATTAATGAAACTACAATTAAGGAGAGACAAAGTGCTCACAAAACTAATCACAAAGATAAAGTGATAAAGTTAAAATTATAGAGTAACAAAGTGATATTGTTTCAAACTATAAAGAGACATATTAAATTTAAGCCTTTAAAATATGAAAATCAATTGAAAGCACAAGACTGAGAACAAATTTTCATTAAAATTAGAGTAATCAAAACTGTATTTTAACAAAATGTTCTCAATGTCAACATGTTATTGAGATTTCCAACGTAATGAGAGTAAGTTACCCTCCTCTTACACTCATAGAATCTCCCTATACCCTAATGATATTACATACAGAGTCATCATTAATGTTTAGATAGTGTCAAAGATGCCAAGAGTTGGTGTGCAAGAATCGTAATATCAGGAAGATCCCCTAAACTTGTTACAGTACTGTTCATAATTGCACCCACAATCCTTAATCAAAATATTAACAACTTTTATGCAAATTATAATATTATATATAAGAGAAGACAACTGCAGCAGAAGCAAATAGTTTGCATCTTAGGATGCAGACAACTAACATCTGGGTGATGGTGTCCCAAAGAAAAATATAGGTATTCCCAATACTCAAGAAAATACATGTCTATGATTTCACGGATCATGTCATATGAATAAGATTAACATTTCTTTCGCTGTTTGCTGCAAAATGTTTATATGTGTGTGTGTGTGTGAGCGATACAGAATTGGCACACTCTACTCATACACTCTTCTATAAATTATTGGATATGAACCAAGTTTTAGTTTACTTTGTTTTTACCCATATTTATTTTGGTTAAATAAAAGGTTTTACTAACATAGTAAAGAAAAAATGAGTAAAAAAATAAAACTCATCAAAATAAATACTATGTTACAGAACATGTGCTACTGCTATGAATCCAATATTGATGTACGCGCATCTTTATACATATCTCCACTATCATTGTTCTACTTAGAACTGCTAATATATTGGAAGAAGAAGATTTATTCTTGTCACATGGGTATGAAATTATATACTCGCTAGTTGTAATGGTTAGTGCAAATATGTGATTTCAAGAATATGAATAAAGTTTAAATTCTTGAATTGTCATTTGAAGAGAAAATTTTAATTATTACGCTTTCAATATGAAAAAGTGAGAAGTTTATGAAATTATCATTTCATCTACTTACTTTTTTTTTTTTGTTTTTGCATTATGGGTGAGTTTTTTCATTGGGAAATTTGGAAAACCCTAGCTGTGTGTTGTGTGGTTGACGAGTGATGACTTACTTGCTGCACTGCTCTTTCCCCATCCATCAATTTTTTCTTTCTGATGACTGACACGATTGCGACGCAGTACCGACCACACCACCCCCCCCTCTTCTTCAAACCCCCACCACCACTTCCTTACCTTTGCCTTTTGTTCTTTTTCCATCTTGGCACGCAAAGGCTTAGCTCACGCAAAGGGGAAAGAAAGAACATGGATTTTGGGAGGGTGTTTGTTTCTCGAGAAAAGAGAGGGATGAGAAACCCTCACGTGGGGTTGTCTGACACCCCCCTCTCCCCCCAAAGAAAAAAGGAAAATTTTCCATTTAACCTGAATGAGAAATTGAGAATGCCATTAATGTACTTGTCCTTCACACCTCGTTGCTTGTTTCTAACCCCACCCCATCCCCTCTCTTCAGTCCACCTCCTGGCTTCTGCTATCTGTTACACACACGTACCCTTTTGTTATTTCATTTTTGTTTCGATTTTTTCTTCTTTCTGATTCATTTTCTCACGCAAGGGGAAAAGAACATGGAAAACAAAAAGATAAAAGAAAAAAAAAAGATTTTTGGGGGCTCTGTTATATATGTCTTTGACATGGGTGGGAGAGAGACCTCACGTGGGTTTGTCTGACACCAAGGCATGTTTTTCTACCTTACCACTTTCCCTTCCTCGCTTTCCTTTTCCGTCTTTCCCGTGTTTTTTTTCTTGTGCTAATTTCTCTGTCTTTTCCTTCCTTCCCCATTTTGCCTTTCCTTTTCATCAAGTTGAGACAAAGAGGTTTCTTGCATTTGGGTTTTGGTCTTCTTTGTTGCTGCTATATATTGATGGGTTTATTTATGGTGGATGCTTTACTTTTCTTCAGTTACCGGCTCTGCAGCTTCGGATAATATGCTTAATGCATCCAAGAAAACTGCCATATGTCAGCCTCAACTTGCATTAGCCAGCATATTGTGTGTCCTATTTGCAGCATATTATATGGCAAGTTAATGTGCCATCCATTAACAAGACAATCAAGAATTAAGAACTTTTCCATGTTTGATGTGACCTTTTGAGGATCCTGTGCACTGCTACCTAAGACTATTTCAAACACCAATACCAACTTCATTGTAATAACTCCATCCCCCTTCTGTTTTTGTGGTGGAACAATGTCAGTGATTATGATTAGATAAAGAAAGATGCTAAATATAATTTTGAGACATAACAATATAATTAATACCTAAAATTGTTAGATTTTCTGTGAGTTTATATAATTTTTTTATGAGATGTATAAATTTTAAAATATAAAAAATATAAATTTTTGTATATACAAACATTTGTTTATGTAATTTCAGTTTTTGAGATTGAATGAAACCTAAGAAAAGAAGAGACTGCGTGAAATTATGAATGTATATACCAAATCCCTCAATAATCATGTAGTAATAGATCAAAATAGTACATGGTTTTTTCAGTGAATTTTGTCTATGGATTTAATTATATGCTAGAGATAGGACAAAAAGTTAAAATATATTGCCTCCTGTGATCAAGGTTCTTCCAATATTCGCATTGGCAGATGCTCTGTGGTTTAAAGTAAACCCTTTCTGCCTATTCAATCATAGCCCACGTTTTACTACCAAAACAAGAAAAATCAAATTGAATTATAGTGCATTCAAAACTAAAAAAATCAAGTCTAGCTAGTTCACACAGGGAAAGTTGTGTCACTTTTTGTTAGCATCTATTTGTCTTGGCATATTATGACGAGAAGGTGCCCAAAAGTTTCCTCGCAGAGGATCCCTATATACTGAAGGAATATAGTCTAACAAAGCCAAAATCTTCGCAAGAAGCTCAAAATTGTGCCAATTAGAAACATCTTGAGAAGAAAAAGGGATCCAAGCTTCTTTGTTTCCATCAAAGGCAATAGAAATTACAATTTCAAATGTTGCTAACTAAGAATACCTGAGATGCATGTCATTGACTAATGTATTTCTTTTCAAATATTATCCAAATTCAGTGGATTGACAACAGCTATAGATGGCCATAGCTAGCATGCATTTTCCAATACTTTTCAAAAATGCAACTCTATCTAATTGATCAAAGGCAAGGAATATATATATATATGGTGGAGAAAAGGAATAGGATCATGAAGCGAACTGGGCTAGGGCAATTAATTAGAAAGAAAGTGTGTAAAGACAATTCTTCAAGGACGGTACGTTTGATTCCCCATTGACACCGCTGTCTCTTGTCCAATGCATATGGCATCTTCCAAGCCTTCCCAAGTACCAAAGGAGTAAAAACCCATAAACAGAACCTTTTAATAGATTTGAAAAGCAGTCCAATATAATAATGAAAAGATCAATGTGTTTTCCTGACTCAAGACACTGATTCTTAAGGATAAAAAGATACCCTTCTTAATCTCTCCGTCTTATTGGAAAATATGGAAGAAAAATCCCTGATCCTTCTCACTTGGTTTCTTGGTCCTATATATATCCATGTCATGACACGAAGGAATTTTTGTGAGTTCTCTCCCCCTAAAAGTCCACAACCTTCCATAACAGTCTTTTATGTCCTAGATTTACTCTCCTTCTCTCTCTCTCTCTCTCTCTTTCTTTCTTCAGATATGGAAGATTCAGAGGAAGATGAGCTTCTGAATCTTAGCCTTTCAGTTGCTGCAGATAGGGAAAGGAAAAAGAAGGGAAAAATAAGGGATAATGCTTCTTCTATGAGCACTCATGTGAACTCTTATGAAGGCTATGAAGGGAAGATCTTTAGGCTTCTCCAAATGAGGGAGCAGATGCTGAGACAAGACCACAGGAGGAAAGGATCAGTTGTTGAAGATGGGAATGGCCTCCCTCTGATCCATTTGCTGCTCACGACTGCCACCGCAGTTGATGAGAACAACTTGGGTTCAGCTTTTGACAATCTCACTGGCCTCTACCAAACCGTTTCGCAATCAGGTGACTCGGTTCAGCGTGTGGTGGCCTATTTTGCAGATGGCTTGGCTGCGAGGCTTCTCACCAGGAAATCCCCTTTCTATGACATGCTCATGGAGGAGCCCACAAGTGAGGAAGAGTTTCTGGCATTCACGGATCTCTACAGAGTCTCACCCTACTACCAATTCGCTCATTTCACCGCAAACCAGGCTATCTTGGAGGCCTTTGAGAAGGAGGAAGAGAGGAACAACCGTGCTCTGCATGTCATTGACTTTGATGTCTCCCATGGCTTCCAATGGCCTTCTCTTGTTCAGTCACTCTCCGAGAAGGCAACCAGTGGCAACCGCATATCCCTCAGGATAACGGGATTTGGGAAGAACCTGAAAGAACTGCAAGAAACTGAGTCTAGGTTGGTTAGCTTCTCCAAGGGTTTTGGTAACCTTGTGTTTGAGTTCCAAGGTCTGCTGAGAGGATCAAGGGTGATCAACCTGAGGAAGCGGAAAAATGAAACTGTGGCAGTGAACTTGGTTTCTTATTTGAACACTTTGAGTGGTTTCATGAAGATCTCTGACACATTGGGATTTGTTCATTCTCTTAACCCCTCCATTGTAGTGTTGGTGGAACAAGAAGGTAGCAGGAGTCCTAGGACCTTCTTGTCAAGATTCACAGACTCTCTGCACTATTTTGCAGCCATGTTTGATTCATTGGATGATTGCCTCCCACTTGAGAGCACTGAGAGGTTGAGAATTGAGAAGAAACTTCTGGGGAAAGAGATCAAAAGCATGCTCAACCACGAGATGGATGGTGTGGATTGCCCAAAATATGAGAGGATGGAAACATGGAAAGCAAGGATGGAGAATCATGGGTTTGCTGGCACCAAAATAAGCTCAAAGTCTATAATCCAAGCAAAACTGCTGCTGAAGATGAGGACCCATTATTGTCCACTCCAGTTTGAGGAAGAGGGAGGTGGGGGTTTCAGGGTTTCTGAAAGAGATGAAGGAAGGGCTATCTCTTTAGGGTGGCAAAATAGGTTTCTGCTAACGGTCTCGGCATGGCAACCAGTGTGATAGATGCAATCCTAAGTCCTAACCTATTTATCATTTTGGTAAAAATCTGCACTCAAAATGATGAGTTTTAGCTAATATTTTGGTAATTTCTTTAGCTAGCTAGCTATCTTCTATGTCTAGAAATATGTAGAGCTAGCTTTCAGTACTTGGTAGATTGTTGAAGTAAGGATGAAGGTAAAATATAGATGAAGCATATATCTAATTAATTTTAATTGTCACTGAATGTTCCGTTTCTTATTTTTTTCAATATGAGGAACCCTAATTTCCGTTTTTCTTTTGGCTGAAAATGAAAAACCCTAATTTCAGTCATGAACGTATATATCTAATTATATGAAACTCTAAGTTTATTTGAGTAAGATGAGGTTTCTTATTACCCCCAAAATGTCATTTTATGTGTGACCATAGATTTAAAAAGTTACTGATGATCACTTCATGATTCATCTCATTCATCTGACTAGCAATAAAATATTAAAAAATATTTAATTTCTACGGGAACTGTCGCTATCCTCGATGAAAACTGAAAAGTATTTAAGTACGTAATAGAAAATAGTATTACAAAACATAGTGAAAATAAGAATAAAATGAAAAGAAAAAATTGTAATTTATATAATGAACATATAGTATTACAATATAGTCTCTTTATCAATATAGTATTACAATATAGTATTATTAAAAAGAAAATAGTATTACAATATAGTCTCTTTATCAATAACCATGCCTTGAGTGTAATTTATATAATGAACATATATATGTTGACTTAAATGATAAGAAAATATTTAATAAACTAATAAATATTTATATTTCTGAATGTGACGGTGGTTGTTTTAACTTTTAAGCCATATTTGGTAAGTGTCTCAAGTTAATTTGTGCAACAGAGAATTAGAATACTCAGAGACTCATATGGATCCTGTAGCAGCAAAGATATATATAGCTGTTGCAGATCTAAATCCTGTTCATGTCATTGAGGAGTATTAATTACCTGCGCACGTATAGCTACATTTTCTATTTCTGTTCTACTATCAGGCTGAGCCCATATGGATACCACAGCTACGAAAATTTCCCAGAAAGTTGTATTTACTATAGCATTCACAATCTGCTTCCTCGTGTTTATCTTAATTTGGAAGCAGTTCTTGCAAATACCCTCTTTATGTTAATGGAATATCTTCAGCATAGGGAAAAAAACACAAGTTTTGCCTTTGAACAATTAATATGTATTTCACACAGAATGAGACGGATATCCCAAGAGCACACCAGTTAACAGCTCCTATATCTTAACAATGGAATTTCATGAATTATTCCTAAAACTCAATCTATAGTATTTATTACTGCAAATTGATATTTTTTTATAGCCATGTAGAAAAATATAGTTTTAGGATAGAGCAATAAGAGCTAACTGGAGTTAATTCACTTAGTCAACTTTGAATTTTCCTGTTGACAGGCAATCTATAATTCCATTATAAATCTTTGTTGAGGTTGACGGTTTACCCTTATCTTAAAATGAAGAGAGTCTCGCATCATCCTAAACTTTAGAGTTTTAAAAAAAGAACAAAAAAAAAGAGCAATAGAAAGTTCACTTTTGTTTATTATTGTTTGTTGTAATTATCGTATGCCAAACCTAAAGTAAGCATATATGCCTCACTATCTAATGCCTATGCAACCAATACTGATTTGCATTTGCTTTAGCAGTTGGAAAGAAAAGAAACTAAAATTAGGAATAAATTAGAGCTACATAATTAAAAATAATGGTTTTAGAAGAAAAATAATTACACTATTTTCACATCAATTTTTTTCTTTTTTCTTTTTTTTACTGAAAGATAGAAAAAGGGCAGAAAAAAGAGAACCAAATAGAACAATTTAACATACTCTATGCATTATCTTGCGATTTACACCAGGATTTTTCACTGACAATCATTTCTTTGATTCTAAAGGGTGCCATAACGTAAATACTACTAGGTCTTCATGTTTTTGAATAGTTATGGGACACACTTATAATCAATTCTTTTCACCACATAAACAAGAAAATCTTAATTCTTTCATAATCAATTTTACAACCTAGAAATTTGTGAGAATTAATTTTGAAAATTACCTAAGCAAGTTGGACTATATTGTTAAAATCAATTATTGAAGGCTAAAAGTGGTTCTACACTCTTCAAAATCTAAAACAAATAGACACTAGTGTGGTAGAAATTGTTCTAAACCAGTTCCCTAATACCCTGTTTGGTAAAAAGGAAAGGAAAAGAATAAAATAGGATAGAATGCGAAGGTTTTTTTATGTTTTGATCTTGGAGATTTTGTATGTTTTATTTCATTTCTTTCCATCATACCAAACATGCACTACGAGGATGTTTGGATCGAGGAGTTTGCAAGAAAAAAAAAGGGAGAGATGATTTTTTATTTCTAAATTAAGAGAACTATAAAATATTTATAAAAATAAAAAATAGAGCATTAAAAAGTTACATGATAATATCTCATTTTATTTTTTCATTTTAAAATCAATATAAAAAATTTCTTCTCCTTTCTCTTTCCCTCGTTTCCAATTGAAGATAGAATCAAACTCTGTGGCACATGCTTAGTCTTTTGGAGCTCTGATACCTTTGACGATGTTCCAAAAAGAATTACTCAAAAGCAGAAAACACTGGCAGAACTGAACTCAGCTGAACCCACAGAAAAGAATACCAAGAGAATCCTTGAAGGGGAAAAGGAGTTGGAGATACTACTAAATGATGAAGAGATTTGGAGATCCCAACGGTCTCGTGCAGTCTGGCTAAAACATAGGGACAAGAAGAATGGGAACTGGGTGGACAATATTTTGGGTGATAATGGGAAAGTCTTTGAACAGGAAGATGAAATAGCTGAGGTAATTGCTTCTTTTTTCAAGAATCTATTTTCGAGTGAGGAAACTGTTAACCAAGCTGCTGCTGCAGAGGTAATTAGGAACATAATCACTCTAGAATTATTTGATATTCTAAACCCTGAGTTTTCTAGAGAGGAAGTGGTCACGGGGCTCAAGCATATGCACCCTCTAAAGGCTCCAGGCCCTGACGGAATGCTAGCTTTGTTCTATCAGAAAATGTGGCATATAATGGGGGATGAAGTGGTTGTAACAGTGCTGAACATCTTGAATGGAGGAGCAGACCCTAGCCCATTCAATCACACTTTCATCATTTTAATCCCAAAGGTAAAAAAGCCAAAACATACCAAGGATTTTAGGCCCATATCCCTATGCAACGTCATATTCAAAATAGCCACAAAAACATAACAAACAGATTTAAAGTTAATTTTACCTTCTATCATTGGTGAATTCCAAAGTGCTTTCGTGCCGGGCCGCCTTATTACTGACAATGCCCTAATTGCTTTTGACATTTTTCATGACATGAGAAAAAAGAGGAAAGGAAGAACAGGTTTTGTGGGGATTAAGCTTGATATGGCCAAAGCTTATGATAGGATTGAGTGGTCTTTCCTCCATATGGTTCTCCAACAAATGGGATTCCCTCCCCACTTGGTCAAGCTAATTCAAAGATTTGTTAGCTTAGTCACTTTCTCTGTCCTGCTCAATGGTGTGCCTTGACAGTGCTTCCAACCCTAGTGTGGCCTGAGACATGGCGACCCATTATCGCCTTACTTATTCATCATCTGTGCAGAGGTCTTATTGGGTCTAATTTTGAGGGAGCAAAACAATAGAAATCTCTATGGTATCAAGATTGCTAGAAGAGCTCTGGAGGTTTCTCACCTTTTTTTTGCAGATGATAAAATCCTATTTTGTAGAGCAACTCGGGAAGAGATATCGAAGGTAAAGGAAGTTCTTCAACAGTACCAAGAAGCCTGTGGCCAGCATATCAATCTTGATAAATCAGAACTCTCCCTAAGCTGAAATGTACCCCCTCCCAGATAAATGGAAATCCAAAGGTGAATAGATATAAAGGCAGTGGAGAGTCATTCAAAGTATCTTGGTTTGCCCACTTTTGTGGGGAAATCCAAAAAATAAGTTTTTGAGTTTGTTCAATATAGAGTTTGGAAGAAGGTGAAAGGGTGGAAGGAGAATTTCCTCTTGAGGGCAGGGAAGGAAGTGCTGATAAAAGCTGTAGTCCAATCAATTCCCACATACATTATAGGGTGTTTCATGATGCCAAAATCCTTCTACACACACATAGAGTCAATGATTAGTAATTTCTGGTGGGGAAGTAAAAATGAGGAAAGGAAAATACACTAGGTGATATGGTCAATGCAGTGTGAAGCTAAGGAAGATGTTAGTATGGGATTTAGAAGTTTTGAAGCCTTTAATCAAGCACTGTTGGCAAAACAATGTTGGAGACTACTCAAGCATCCAAATTCCCTAATGGCCAGGACCCTAAAAGCAAAGTGCTTTCCTCGATCTAATATCCTAAAAGCACAAACAGGCTTTGTTCCAAGTTATACATGGAGAAGCATTCAATCGACAAGCTGGTTGGTCAAAAAGGGTGGGCTTGGGAGGGTTGGGAATAGCAGATCAATACATATTTGGGAGGATAACTGGCTCCCCAAGCAGCCGGGTGTCCGTGTTTAGAGTGCCCCCTCAATATTAGACCCAAAAGCGACTGTAAATGAACTTTTTGACCCTAACCTTGGAGGTGGAACAACCCACTCATCCACAGCTTATTCTTTCCATTTGAAGCTATATAGATCTTTGAAATCATTCTCACAAACTTTGACAGGGAGAATTCTTTCTTATGGAGCAAGACCAAAAATGGTGAGTTTAGTGTGAAATCAGCATACCACTTCATAAGAAACTACCTTGATCTAGAACCAGGGCCAAGTGAAAGAGTCACACACAAAGATCTGAATTGGAAGGGATTATGGAAGCTGAATATATTGCCAAGGGCCAAGAACTTCATATGGAGAGCCTTGAACAATGCCCTCCCTATTCATAAACAACTAGCTTCCAAAGGAGTACCTTGCCCTCGTTTCTGCCCTAGGTGCCTTCGAAAGGTAGAGACAGTTGTGCATGCCTTGCGAGATTATGATTAGGTAAGAAGACTTTGCTTTGTCTCACCCCTCAATTTAAGAGTTTTTGAATCAGAAGGCCTCACTTGGCGGGCTGGTTCAAGCTCATCTGGGCAAAAGCGAGTGCTGAGGCAAAAGAAATTTTCTGCATTGTACTCCACAGCATATGGCTAAACCATAATAACTTATGCTTCTAGAACAAGGCCAGATTGCAAGAGCTTCTGCTTCGAAGGGTAATGGAGATCTGGTAAGGGTACAAGGCTTCTGATGGACCCTAAATGGGGAATAGCATCTCGACTTCATCACATTAGAACCTTGACATAGGTGGCAAGCACCTGGCGAGGGAATTTACAAAATTAACTTTGATGCCTCATGTGTGGAAAATGGTCAAAATGGCGCAGGTGTAGTAATCAAGGACTCTAAAGGGGCCATCATAGCTCCTGCTACGTGGGCATTACCATCAGGTCTAAGCCCAAACCAAGCGGAGGCCTTTGCTGCCATATCAGCCTTACATCTAGCCCATAACCTAAGTCTGCAGAAGGTGATCTTAGAAGGTGACTGCAATGAAGTAATTGGCTCTCTAGCTAAAGAGAGGTAACCCGCAAATTACTTTGGCCTCATCCTAGATGACTGCCTCTCAATTGCTATGTTTTTTTGCTTTTTTGCTTTATCGCATGTTAGAAGGATATGGAATTCTGTAGCCCATGAACTAGCTAGGTTAGCTTCCAACACTCCTGATATTGTGTGGATTGAGGAAGCACCTGAATACATTTGTAATTTAGCCATTTTGGACTTTCTTAGTCCAACTGAATGAATTCCCTATTTCCCCGTAAAAAAAAAATTATAAATTGTGTTGGAGGCACCCCCTCCCCAACAAAAATGGGCTCCTGTTACAAATGTGTCTCATGTTTAATGGGAATTAAGCATGATTTAATTAAAACATGTTAAAGGGCCAAAAGGTAAATTTAGTTGTAAGTTAAGGGAAGTTATGAAAATGGTAATTAAGTAATTGCTTGATGTGAGCAGTTATCTGATGGTTGTGGGAAGTTAACCTAGTGATAACTGATGGTTTTTGAAATTCAAAATAAACTGATAATTGATGGTTTTGAATTTGAAGGAAACCGATAAAACTTATGGTTTTGAATTTCAAATGAAACCCCCATATATTCAATCTCTACTCATAAGGATACGCATATTTATTTTTCCATCAAGAAGAGAAAAGCGTAAGTAAGAAAGGGGAAGGGACCGATAAAGATTCATCAATCAAGAAGGTTTTGTAGATTTGAAGTTTATTCCGCATCATGGACAAAGGTTAGTACCATTTATTGATTTAACTTTAATGTATATGAAAACTATAAATTTCCAAAGATCCCAATTGTGTTCTTGTATGATGAACCCTAAGGTTGATGACACAAATTTATGTTTACATGTGGTATCAGAGCAAGGTTTGGGAATTCATGATTTTTCATGTATGACAATTTTTAAATCGTTCTCACAAAATGAACATGATAGAGAAAGATATGAGAAAATCACTCCAGATCTGAGAAATCACTCAAAAAAAAAAAGAGAAAAATTTGCTGAAAAACAGTTTCGTTCGAAATCCATTCTGCTTTCCGTCAAAGGTTCCGGCATTCCTCTGCTTTCCGACGACGAGCTCCGGCGTCTTATTCCTGCTTTTCCTCTCAACGATCTGTCACGTCTCCTCTGGATCTACCATCAAACTCTCATCGAAAAACGAGATCTCCGACCGAAACCAGAAGATTCGGCTGGATGACGGTCTGTACTGCGACCGTGTGTGACCCTCCGCGGAGACGAACGCTGGAATCTGAGACCAAATCCTGGCGAGGTGCATGCTGTTCATGGAGGATTACATAGCCGACGACCGGTACTCGTCGACGCTCACGAAGACTGTGAGATTGGGCTGGGCTCAGGAAAGTCCCTGGGCAGCTGACTACAGAGATGCAGCTTCGGAAACGAGAGATCTAAAAGTCCAGGATCTGTGTTGCGAGGGCTTACAGTGTTGGGGTCTTTGCCCGGCGTTTTCCCTGTGCAATCCAACCACGACGCCTGGCTCGGTTCCTGCAACCCCTTCCGATTCCTTGGGTACGAGGATGAGTTGGCCGTGCCTCCGCCGACCACCGTGGACTCCTTCTGCAATAATACCTCGGCATGGATGGGGCCTATGAGTGACTTCATTGGGCCGTCGCCGATGGCAGTTGTTTGCCTCTAAGCTTTCTCGTTGAAAATTTTGTGGTAGACGACCGGAGATGGATGGTTCGATTTTGTGGTATTGATGAGATTAAGATTGAATGTGTGAGATCTTAAATTTTATAATTGGTTTACAAAATATTAAATTTTGGAATTAAAAGTATGATAGATTTGTTAACCACCAAAGTGGTCAAATCTTTATGAGTTAATTTAATTCCAAATAGTATAATGATATTTCAATTACCCATAATTTTGATGCTACAAATAAAAATAAAAATTATTATTTTTATTATGGGTGAATTGAAGTTTGTTATTATAAGACAGTTAAGGATCAACTTGCTTGTCTTTATAATAAATGAGCATGAATGTTGGTGATGTAAATATACTATTAGTTATATTTATGTATCCAAAGATAATAAATATTTCTAATTAGTGTATACATCATTGCCAAATTATGTGAAATTTCTATTAGCATCATTATGTTGAATGTTGTGTATTGATGGATTGTCCAAAGGTGAACATCAATATTCATTGTATGAAATGTATCTGAATCTGTGAAGCATGTTGATGTGTATGTATGTATAACTCAAAGTATTAATATTTTCAAATTTTATTCCTTACAGTACCAGTTGCTACACATTCGTTGTTCTCAACTGTTACAGTTTTTAATGGACTCAACTTTTCTGAATGGAGTGAGAAAATCCAATTTTACCTTTGGGTAATGGATCTAGATTTAACTCGTTAAAGAAGAGAAACCTGGTGCTATTACTGCCTACAAGCTCTAAAGAGGAAAATGTTCATTATAGAAACTGGGAAAGATCTAACAGGTTGAGTCTGATGTACATACGAATGAGCATTGCCAGCAACATTAAGTCAGCTCTTCTACATAGACTAAAAGTGCCAAAGAAATGATGAAACTTGTGGAAGAGCACCTCCCAAACTGCTGATAAGTCTCTTGCTGGGACACTAATGAGTACACTGACCACCATATGAAATTTGATGGTTATCGTACAAGCATGAGCAGTGTTATTGAGATGACAAACATTACAGCAAGACTGAAGTCATTGGGGATGGATGTGTATGAAAATTTCCTGGTGCAATTCATCATGAACTCATTACCGGCTGAGTATGGTCCTTTCCAAATGAATTATAATACCATGAAAGACAAATGGAATATGTATGAATTGCACTGTATACTAGTTCAGAAGGAAACCAGACTCAAGAACCAGGGAATTCATTCAATCAATTATGTTAAGCATCAAGGTGCTGAAAAGAAAAGCGGTAAGAAACTTGAGAAGAAGGGAAGAGGACCCCCTAAAGAT
This sequence comes from Castanospermum australe, assembly GCA_019955255.1. NCBI lineage: Eukaryota > Viridiplantae > Streptophyta > Magnoliopsida > Fabales > Fabaceae > Castanospermum > Castanospermum australe. Next base: position 33,655 of record NSJW01001024.1, on the reverse strand, counting down.
CAATGAGGCCTCCTCTTCTCAAATCCACAAGAAGGAACCTTATGGAAACAGATGTCATTTATGTAGAAAGACTGGGCATTTTCGAAAAGATTGCCCAAAACGTAAGACTTGATTTGAAAAGAAAGGTAAGCCTAGTACTTATGTATGTTTTGAATCAAACTTAGCTGAAGTTCCTTATAATACTTGGTGGATTGATTTCTGGATGTACAACTCATGTTTTTAATACGATGCAGGGATTCCTTTACAATCCAAACCACAAGGCCAAATGAAAAAGTTTGTCTTTATGGGCAATAGAGTGAAAGCTTCCAGTGGAAGCTGTTGGGACATACCGTTTGATTCTTGACAGTGGATATCATTTGAACTTATGTGAAACTCTTTATGTACGTAGTATATCTAGGAATTTAGTTTCAATATCTAAACTTGATAAAGCTGGATACTCTTTTAAATTTGGTAGTGGTAGTTTCAGTTTGTACAAACATAATCATTTGATTGGTAATGGTACATTATGTGATGGATTATATAAGTTGAGTCTTGATAATCTTTATGCTGAAACACTTATGACCTTGCATCATAATGTTGGTATTAAACGTTATTTAATGAATGAATGTTCTGCTTACTTGTGACATAAACGTTTGGGACATATTTCTAAAGAAAGGATGGAAAGATTGGTAAAGAATGAAATCCTTCCGGATTTAGATTTTACTGATCTGAATGTCTATGTGGATTGTATTAAAGGTAAACAAACAAAACACACAAAGAAAGGAGCCACAAGAAACACTCAGCTTCTTGAAATTATACACACTGATATATGTGAGCATTTTGATGTTAACACTTTCAATAAAGAAAGATACTTTATCACCTTCATTGATGATTATTCACGTTATGGTTATGTCTATTTGCTATATGATAAATCTTAGACTGTAAATGCTTTAGAGATTTACATTGATGAAATTGAAAGGCAATTAGACAGAAAGGTGAAAATTATCAGATCTGATAGGGGTGGAGAGTATTATGAAAGGTATGATGAAAGCGAACAATATCCGGGTCCATTTGCTAAATTCCTTGAAAAGAGAGGCATATGTGCTCAATACACAATGTCAGGTATACCACAACAAAATGGTGTGTCAGAAAGGCGTAATAGAACTTTGTTAGATATGGTTAAGAGTATGTTAAAGTAATTCTTCTCTACCCATTTTGTTGTGGACTTATGCTCTAAAAACTGCCATGTATGTGTTAAATACGATTCTTAGTAAGGCGGTTCCAAAGACTCCTTTTGAACTGTGAACTGGAAGGAAACCTAGTCTAAGGCACCTGCATGTTTGGGGTTGCCAGGCAGAAATTAGATACTATAATCCCAATGAAAGGAAACTGGATGCAAGAACAATCAGTGGTTATTTCATTGGTTATCCAGAAAAGTCGAAAGGGTACAGATTTTATTGTCCTAATTAAACTATAAGGATTATTGAAACTGAAAATGTTAGATTCATTGAGAATGGTGAAGTTAGTGGGAGTGAAACACCACGTAAAGTAGAGATTCAAGAATTGAGAGTACAAGTTCCCTTGACTTGTGTCTCTAATAAGGTTATTGTTCCTCATGTTGTTGTACCAATTAATAATAATGAAGAACAACAAATAAATGATCCCATTACTCACAATGAAGTCACAGTAAATGAACCGAATGAGCCCATAATAGAAGAACCACAACAAATAGCATTAAGAAGATCTCAAAGAGAAAGGAGATCCGCTATTTCTAATGACTATATGGTATATCTACAAGATTCTGAATTTAACTTGGGAATGGAAGATGATCTAGTTACGTTTTTACAAGTTATGAATAGTAATAATGGTGAAAAATGGTTAGATGTCATAAAAGAAGAGTTGAAATCTATGGAACAGAATGAAATTTGGGACCTTGTTGAGTTACTAAAAGGTTGTAAGAGAGTTGGATGTAAATGGGTCTTTAAGACCAAAACGTGACTCTCATGGTAATTTAGAACATTACAAGGCCAGACTAGTTGCAAAAGGATTCACTCAGAAAGATGGCATTGACTATAAGGAAACTTTTTTACCAGTCTCCAAAAAGGATTCTTTAAATATCATTATGGCATTGGTGGCTCATTATGATTTAAAATTACACCAAATGGATGTGAAAACTACCTTTCTAAATGGGAATTTAGAGGAAGATGTGTACATGGACTAACCAATGGGGTTCATAGAAAAAGGAAAAGAGCACATGGTGTGCAAACTTAAGAAATCAATATACGGACTTAAACAAGTTTCACGACAATGGTACCTTTAAGTTTAACGATACCGTTATTTCTTTAGGATTTAAAGAAAATACCGTTGATCAGTGTATATATCTAAAGGTCAGTGGGAGCAAGTTTATATTTTTGATTCTGTATGTTGATGACATCTTGCTTGCAACTAATAATCTTGGTCTTCTGAGTGAGACTAATATATTTTTCTCTAGTAACTTTGAAATGAAAGATATGGGTGAGGCAACCTATGTGATTGGGATAGAGATATTCCATAATAAATCACAAGGATTGTTAGGGTTGTCTTAGAAAGTATATATTAATAAAGTTTTAGAGAGATTTAGAATGAAAACGTGCTCATCATCCTCGGTTCCAATTCAGAAAGGAGACAAATTTAGTCTCATGCAATATCCTAAGAATGATTTGGAACAGAAAGAAATGGAAGCAATTCCATATGCATCACTTGTTGGGAGCTTAATGTATGCTCAGACTTGTACGAGACCATATATCAGTTTTGCAGTTGGAATGTTAGGAAGATACCAGAGTAATTCTGGTATAGATCATTGGAAAGCTGCAAAGAAAGTTCTGAGATATTTGCAAAGAACAAAGAATCACATGCTTACTTATAGGAAATCCAACAATCTTGAGGTCATTGGATATTCAGATTCAGACTTTACTGGATGTGTGGATACAAGAAAATCTACTTTTGCCTACTTATATCTTTTAGCTGGAGGAGCTATATCATGGAAAAGTGTGAAACAGTCTGTAATTGCTGCATTCATTATGGAAGCTGAATTTGTGACATGCTTTGAGGCCATGATTCAGGCTAAATGGCTATGAAATTTTATTTCAGGGTTTGGATTGGTCGATAGTATTGATAGACTGCTGAAAATTTATTGTGACAATTTCGCAACAGTCTTCTTTTATGAAAACGATAAGTATTCCAAAGGTGCTAAGCATATGGAGTTGAAACACTTTGTCATTAAAGAAGAGGTTCAGAAATATAGAGTGTCAATAGAGCATGTTAGCACCGATCTTATGATAGCTGATCCCTTGACGAAGGGATTGCAGCTCAAGACATTTACTGGTCATGTGTAAAGTATGGGTATTATGTCTGCTAGCGAATGTTAAACATTATTGTTATTATTGGTTATTGACACTCTGAGCTCATTAATATATAAGTTTCTGAAATTTTTCTGTTTTCAAATTTATGTATACATGCATGTATGAATGATGATGTTGAAATACAGGATTTATCTCTAATAGAGACATTATTGTTGAACATAATGTGTACTTCTTATTAAAGTATCATATTTGGGAGAAAAGCTAATATAGCGGTCCATGGAAGGAATTATGCCGATTTGATAGTGTAGAACCACCATGACTCTTGTTGATTTTATTCCTAATTATGAATTATGATGCAACTAATGTATGAAACCTTTAGCTGAATTTATGCGCATTAAAGTTGATGTTTTATTAAATCATGAAATGACATTTACCACATGAGCCAAGTGGGAGAATGTTAGAAATGTGTCTCATGTTTAATGGGAATTAAGCATGATTTAATTAAAACATGTTAAAGGGCTAAAAGGTAAATTTAGTTGTAAGTTAAGAGAGGTTATGAAAAGGGTAATTAAGTAATTGCTTGATAGGAACAGTTATCTGATGGTTGTGGGAAGTTATCCTAGTGATAACTGATGGTTTTGAAATTCAAAATAAACCGATAATTGATGGATTTGAATTTGAAAGAAACCGATAACTGATGGTTTTGAATTTCAAATGAAACCCCCATATATTTAGTCTCTACCCATAAGGATACGCAGATTTATTTTTCTATCAAGAAGAGAAAAACGTAAGCAAGAAAGGGGAAGGGACCGATAAAGATTTAACAATCAAGAAAGTTTCGCAGATCTGAAATTTATTCCGCATCATGGACAAAAGTTAGTATCATTTATTGATTTAACTTTAATGTATGTGAAAACCATGAATTCTCAATATTCTAATTGTGTTCTTATATGATGAACCCTAAGGTTAAGGACACAAATTTATGTTTTCATTTCTTAGTCCAATTGAATGAATTCCCTATTTTCCCGTTAAAAAAAAAAATCATAAATTGTGTTGGAGGCACCCCACCCCAACAAAAATGGGCTCCTGCTTCCTTTTGTAATATTGTCGATCTAGGATTCTAGGATAACAATGAAGGTTGGTAACCATTGTATTTGTGTTCCTTTCTTAAATTTCCATTTCCTGATGATAAGTATTTTGACTATTTCTTTTTATTTCTTTTACCTGCATTAGTGTAATGAAATTCTTTTTTGGTTTAATATATAATCTATACTTACTATTATAAAGGGAATACTATTTTTTGGTATCAAATTTTTAGTTTTTCAAAATATCATTAATAATTAATTGAACATAAAAAAAAGAAATAAAATTATAAATACAAATATTTTTTTGATAACTACATTATATAATTACAACTACTTTCAAACATAGAGAATTATCTTTTTTAACATATATTATTATAATTAGCTTTAAATATATTTTATTTTTTAAAAAATTATTTTTATTAAATAATTAATTTATAATTATAAATAAAGTTATAATTAATTTATAAATAAATTATAAAAATAAATATAAAAAATGCAAATTGAAAAATGCCTGTAATTTAATAAAGGTATCTTTTCAAACTTTCTTATTTTCTTTTAATTCATAAATTAAAATGGCATATTAATTGAAACGCATGTGTCAAAACATTAGTATAATAATATATTTTATATGTCTAAAAACTTTAATTTAAGTGGCATCAAATTCTTTTAAAAACTGCTTAATTCAAGATGGAATTCAATTCAACGTACTTTACTTCGATTTTAGTCTATCATCATTTTTTTCACTCTAAGCCTCATACCTCGGTTGTAATTAAAAAATAATATTTTTTTACAAAAATAATATTATGTTTTAATATATACAATTCAATGTGAATTAATTATTAATCAATACACTCTACCCAAAAAAAAATTTATTTATGAATACAAACATAGCGTTGCCTTTGCAAATTCAATCTTGTTGCTTCAACAATCTAAACTTTTGTCCGTCAGGGCTTTACTTTAACGTGTCAAAAAAATTGGATCAAATCAAATAAGTTGTTCTATTAACTTTCTATAATTAATATTTATTGCACACATCGGATGGCATAAGCTTATTTTAATTTTTATAGTACTTTTTATCTTATATTTTTTTATAACCTAACACTATGTTTGGATGATAAATAATAAAGAGAATAAAAAAAATGAAAGGATAGAGAATAAGATCCTTTATTTGAAAGTTTTAAAATAAATAGAAAGAGAAAAGAACTCAAGAGAATCAATTCTCTCTTTTTTCTTTTCAAAAGCCTAATTTTTTTTTTCAAAAATTAAGGTAGAATGGAAAGAACTAAAATTTTTTATAAGTTAAAAGTAAGTATTTTACATTTTAACCTCTCATATTAAGTATTTTTATTTATTTTTAATAAATTTAAAAAGTTATTTAAAAAATTAAAAATTATATTAGTTTCATTCAATTCCTTTAAAATTGAATTCTTAAACAAGAATAATACAAATTTCATTTCATTCCCTTATTAATTTTTTAAAAAATGAAAAAGTAACTTTTATTTTATTTCTTTCCTTTCATTTCTAATCTATTTTTACTTGTTCTGTTCCGTTCAATTAATGAAAAATCATAAAAAAAAAGAAAAAAAAAAGCGTAATGTCATTCCCACTTTGCCTCTTACCACTGTCACATCTCACCATTATCATCTCAAGTTTCAACTAAGGAAAAATGACATTTTTTTGTCTTAAAAACATTTTTTAATGTTATTAATTAATTGTTTATACAATTGTGCATAGATAATATAAAAATCTATAAATTCTTATTTTGTTCGGCCATGTTCTATTCTCATATATTATTTTATTTGATGAATGATTGAAACTTAGTTCTTGTTGCTATGTTTTCTTATAGACTAATCTTTATGTTCTGTGCTACTAGGAAAATGTGTAAGCTACTTTCTCAATTATTCTTTTTAGTAAATATATATGATAATTTTTTTTTTGTAAATCAGAATATTTTTACAAGTTTAACTCATTTAAATATTCATAAATTTAATTTTTTTAAATTAAAAATAATAATCATATAATTCTTCTTATAAAATATAATTATAATAAATCAAATTATAATTTTTATATCTAAAAATATAATTTAATTTTATTATGTCAATATATTATGAGTAATATATATAATAAAGGAATGATGTACAAAATAAAAACTTATTGAAAATGATTATTAATTCCAAAGATTGATTTATGACCTGTGTGTTTTAGATTAATTCTACAACAAACGCTCTTTTACACAGATTTCAAGATATTTTGACCTGCGTTATGTAAAAGAAAACTTTTAGTTCCTTCAAATCTCAAACTAACACACTTTTAATCTTGTTTGTTTTAAATTGGAGTGGAGTGAACGCAAACGCCTGTTTCGCGTCTTCTAACGCATGTTTATGGAAAGCAAAATTTTATTGTAGTGTATGCAAACGCCTATTTCACATCTTTGAATACACTTTTACTAAGTTTTTTTTTTCTTTTCAAAAAAGGATATTTGCACTGAGATTTAATCTAAATCAGACATTTAAAGGTGTTTTTGAATAAGAAAATGAGAAATTTAGACATAAGAAAGACAATCAGTAAAAATTGGCCTTATTTCTCTTTCGAAGTTAATGGAGGTTTAAAAAGAACAGCATCGCCTATAAACTTAACAAAAGTGAGTGATAATTTACACGAGATTTTATTATTAAGTGTATTTTTGAATTAATTTATTTTATTATTAAAATAATTTATAATTAAAATTTTATTAAAACTGTTACTAAACGTACACTAATATTTGACTAATAGATAATTTTAATTTTGTGAATTAAGAAATATGTTTGATTTGACTTTTGAAACTTTAAAATTATAGTTTGGACACCAATTATAAGAGACATACTTTTACTCAAATTATGATTTGTAACTTTTCAAAAGTCAAATTAAATATATTATTAATATATTTAGATAAAAATATATGGTCATTTTTTTAGTCAACATTTTTCCCTTACAAATTAAAAATAAATAAAATATAACTTTTAATTAAAACTTAAAAATGAAATTAAAATTCAACCATACCTGAGCTCTTAAGATAACATCTTTGTAACGCTTAGCTTAGAAAGATAGCCGTTGCCCCATGCTGCAACGGTTGCCCTTTCACAGAGATTCAAAAATCAACACGCAAACTCTCTCTCTCTCTAAAACTCACTCTTTTATATACCAACTTTTCATTTCACTTTCTCATTCATTCTTCGAAGAGGAAGAGCTTCAGCTTCAGCCCCTCCAATGGCTGCCACGGTGGAGATGAACCAGCCTCATCCACAGGAACGAGACGGCACGATCCCCGTCTTCACAGTGCTCAAGAACGGCTCAATCCTCAAGAACATCTTCATCGTCAACAAGGAGCCCCCTCAATCCCACCCCATTGCTTCAATTCAAGATTTCGAGGACGTCCTGCTCGTTGGGCGGCACCCCGATTGCAACATCGTGCTCGCCCACCCCAGTATCAGCCGATTCCACCTCCAGATTCACTCCAAACCCTCTTCTCAGAAGCTCTCCGTCGTCGATTTATCTTCCGGTAAAATCATTTTTTTTTTGGTTTCTTCTTGCTTTGCATCTTTTTCCCCCACATTCGTTTTCTGTTTTCAGTGTTTGCTTATTGGGGGTTCTTGGGTCTTGATGGGTTTTCTTGGTCCCGGGCAGTGCACGGGACGTGGGTGTCGGAGAGGAAGCTCGAGCCTGGGGTGAGTTTGGAGCTGAAGGAAGGTGACGCCTTGAGAATTGGGGCTTCGAGTAGGGTTTATCGTCTGCATTGGGTTCCTTTGAGCCTTGCGTATGATTTGGAGAACCCCTTCGTGTCGGAATTGGATGTGGTTTTGGAAGCAGATAAAAACGAAGAGGAAGACGCAGTTCCTGAAGAAGAAGTTGATGTCGTGCAGGTACGAATTACGTATCTATCAGTGAGGATATAGAATGCCGACGAGGTGTTCATGACATTTTCTTGCTTTAATTTTCCTTTCCTTCGTCTTCTTATTGTGCATTTTCCTTTTTTTGTTTCATTTGGGATTTTGGGAATTAAAATAGGATGATATATTTTTGAGAATTGCAATAAATGTTAAGGCAGACATAACTTTGAGAAAGGTAATAAATTGATGTCAACAAGTCTGATGAGTAGTAGCATGCACATTTCAGGGTGTTTGTAAGTAATGCTTAATATGATATTTGCTTTTCTCCTTTTGGGGCCTGCAGAACGTGAATTTTTGTCCAGTAGAAATTGAAGAAATTCAATCAGTGGATTCAGTTCTGGAGTGTATCAATTCTTTATTCTCAGATGAGAATTTGGATGCAACTGTGAAAAAAGAGATTCCGGTGCCGAAAGACATGATTTCTTTTTGTTGTGATGAAGAAAGGAAGAGCCCATCCAAAGATGAAACATTTGGAGTCCTGGATGGCCCCTTTGGAACTGAAACATCATGTTTGCCTGCAAACTCTGATAGTGAAAACAAACTGTGTGACTTTCAAAATGAAGTTCTATCACCACCTTTTGTAGAATCAGTTGTTGAATATTATAACACACCGAAAATTGAAGCTTGTCCTGAAGTAGAGATGCCCAGGGAAACTAATTTGTTTAGCACATTGAGAGAATATTTGACTGAGAGCATATGTTTGCCAGTTATGGAAGCAGTACAGGGGACCAAAGTGCAGCAGTTCCAAGCCGCACCCGATACATTTACTTCACAATTACCACTTGATAAGCAAGAGACTTCCTCTGAAAGGCATTGGTCCAGCTTGCCTATAAATACGGATCCTGCATCTTTTGATGAAAAAGGTGCAGCTGCAGTGGCTGTAATAGCCACGGTTAGAGATGATGACAGGGTTAATGATATTTCAACAACTGGAACAAGAATTTTCAATTCTGAGAACACATTTTTTCTAGTTGGGGAAGCTATTCCTGATACCAAATTTCAACAAATCAAGATTGTTGAAGAAGTTGCTGTGGATTCAGTATCTGATGGAGAAAAACAAGATAAATGTGGCGAAGAGTATAAGCCAAAGTTGCAGGTGTACATGAATGCTAAATCTTGTCATGAGCAAGGGCACTCGCTGGATGAAATAGTTCAAGATATTGGAAACAAGTGCACAGGTAACATCTGTCCCATATCACTTCGGGTAGAATCAGTGAATTCTAAAGTGCCTCAGGAAGCTGTTATTACACACAAGAAAGAGAACCAGACCCTGCAATCTCTCGTTGCTGTGGCAGGATGCTCTCAGACGGAAATCCTAGAAAGCCATGTAGAAGCAACAGAGAAAAATTCAACCTTTGGTAATATTTGGTCAAGAAGAGGTAAAGCTGCTAGTGCTCCTCAGATTCGAACTAGCAAGAGTAGATTTAAAAGCACTGCTAATGTTGACACTGCAGTTGAAATGAGTAATGAGAAGGCCATCATAAATAAAACAATGTCAAAGGATCTTTTCTCTGTTTTGGATGGGGAAGAAGAAGAAGACATATTCACTCCAGATAAAGAAAACTTGAGCCCAAATACCCTTCGCTTGCGGTTTCTGAAAAAGAAGGGTGAGCTAGAAGAAATTAAAAATTCCAAGTCACAAAGATCAATGGATCTTTTCTCTGTTTTGGATGAGGAAGAAGAAGAGATATTCACTCCAGATAAAGAAAACTTCAGCCCAAATACCCTTCATTTGCAGTTTCTGAAAAAGAAGGGTAAGCTAGAAGAAATTAAGCAGTCCACGTCACAAAGTTTGCACAATTCAAAGGCAAATTATTGTCCCAACATCTATCCGGATGAAAGCATGAGCCCCACTTCAAACAAAGAGAACCAGACTCCAAAAGTAGCCCAAGAAAAGAAGTCACGAAGAAAGCCTCTTGGTAGTCATATCAACTTGGCTCAGGAGCAAGATAATATGACATTGAAGAACAGAATGGAAAAGGTACCCTTCCAATCACTAATAAACTCTGGAGGCAAGAGCAGATCAGGGACTTCTGGTCCCGTTTCTGATGCAAAAAGCATTGATGCCAGTAACTGTGGACAAGTTTCAGACAAGCACACTAATCCTTCTGTAAGTTGACATAATATATACCATGCTTATTGTGAAATGGTTCAAGAGTTCATTTAGCATATATATCTGTTTCATTAGCAGCATATTAATGGAGAACGAAAGAGGAGCTGGGACATGGTTGTGGACACTGCTTCTCTTCTGAACAAGGAGTCAAGGAAAGCTTTGCAGCTTTTACAAGGTCTCAAGGGGACTCGTTTAATCATTCCAAGATTGGGTAAGGAGTTTAGTAACATTATATATATGCCTTGTTATTTACTCTGTTTGAAATGAAGTGCTGTTGTTTCTCACAACAATGGTTCTCTGAAACACCTAGGTCTTCTAAGTTTTATATAACTAACTCTAGTATATTAGGGTGATGTTTTGCCTCGGATCTCAGTGAAATTTTATTGTTTCTTTACCAAACTTGAAGGGAAAATTATAGGTAAAGATATATCTGGAGATTTCATTAGTCTGTTGATGTTGTTAGATATACCATATTCAAGATATCCTTTATTTTGATAATTTCAATAGGCTGCCGAAATTCTTATTTAGCCCTACTTAACTTAACATGCATGGTTCACTTAACTCCATTGAACTAACTCTTACTTCTTATCAAAAGTTAATATCCCACATTTCTTTCCTCATACTTGAGATTTTAGTGAATATTAATACAGTACTAGGATGGTAAAATTTATTTGGTGACTTGAAGTATACTCAAGTTGATTCTCCTTAGTACCTACTACCATTAATCTACAAATCTTTACACAAAAATTATCATACAATATTCTGCATTAATCCAGTGTCCTGTTTCACATAGATAAATTCTAATAGTAATGGTATTAACTCACTTTCCTACAACCATCCTTATCCTCTTAACTGAGAACATATATGATGAATTTAAATTATACATACATCCTTAAATATTCTGCAGAGAAAAAATCATACAATACAAACACGCACTTTTGTTCCGGAAATTGTGTTCTATGCTCCCCAAGGCTGTTTTATACATCTCAACGGGCTCAAGTTTTTAGTGATACTTTACTTCAGATTCTTTTCAACTAGTTAAAATAACACCCTAACTTGGAGCTTAAGACAGAATTTTGATTAGTATGCCATTGGAGAAGTTAAATTCAGCAGCTAGAACATAATATTCAGTCCTTGTACAATCGTCCAACCAAACTTATAACACAGAAAAGAGCAACTCTGTTCATTACAAAATACATAGATTCATGCCACATTTCTGCTCTTAATAAAATCTCTGTAGATAACTAAGAATTTTCTAGATATGTGTACTCATAAGAGATAACTTCCAGCTCTTTAATAAAACAATCAAACACCTTCACAATATAATCAAGGTTATGTAAACATGTAAGCTATCTTTGTAAGAGATTTTGGTCCTAGCATTTTAATCAGTGCAATCTGCTGGCAAGCAACTAACAGATTGCTTCCTATTTAGAACTTAACTCTTCCCCTTACATGTAAACGTGTATCTAACCGAATCATTAAGCAAGACCAACAATTATGCAGAACAGAAATGCAGAACAGCAGTGAAAATCAAGTTTGTATGCTGAAAAGAGTACTTGAAACTCATAAATTCATGGCTATTACCGAATCATCAAGCAAATACAATAATTATGCAGAACAGAATTTCAGAACAGCAATAAAATCAAGTTTTTATACAGAAAAGGGTACATGCAACTCATAAATTCATAGTTATTTACCTTATAAATTTTCTGCAGAATTAGAGGGAGTTTCTGCTGCTCTAATCAGTGTTAAATTTCTCTTGGAACCCTCCTAACTAAGGAATTCTCTTCACAATTTCAGCCCCTCCAAACCGTGCCTAATTCCCTTTCTCTTCAGAATTTCAGCAGCTCCAATTGCCTCACAAATTAGTTCCTTGACTTTACTCACCAGCAAAAAGTTTCTTCCATGAGATCAAAGACTGACTCTAACCTAGGCATGCAGCTCTCCCTTTTTCCTCTCAGTAACTTGGGTGTTTTTTGTCTCATTAGTGTTTGAAGAAGAAGAAGAAGAAGAAAGAAGCAGAAGAGGAGCTTCGGTTAGTTGAGGAAGAAAGGATTAATGTTATGCTTTTCTCCCTCTCTTTCCACTAACTCCTTATTAGCTTGATTTTTCGTCCCCTTTTTTTTTAAAAATTATATTGCTCATGTTTAATCCCCTTTCCTAAGACCTCTAATGCTTTTTATAATACTTATCAGCCTTGTCTTAAACATACTTACAAGGTAGAATTAAACTAGTTGGAGCTTATAACTACTCAACTTCACATGAACATGTAATAAAAATGTTTATGAATGAACGAAAATTTAAAGGTATAATAACATGGTAAAATTTACCAAGGTTATCTCTATATAATGATTTTGAATATAAGTATTGGGATGTTGCATTCTCACCCTGTAATTTTAGTCATAAGGGAACTGGATGGTATGAAGCGACAATATAGAATTTTTAGAAGAGTTTCAGAGGCTTCTTTGGTGTTGGAATGGATTGAAGAATGTATGGTGAAGACAAAGTGGTGGATTCATATCCAAAGCTCAATGGAGGAACACAGGATGATTGCTCCAACCCCGCCTACTTCTCCTCAAACTCTATTTAGTGAAGAGAGTTGGACTTTTCCTGGTGGGATTGGAAGCTGGCAGACTCTTTCATCCCCCAAGAGCTCAATGGAAATTGCTTCACCAACAGTAGAAGATCACATCCTTGACTGTGCTCTCCTATATAGAAGAAATGAGAACGACGGACAACTTGTCCTGCTTAGTGATGATGTCACTTTGAAAATCAAATCCATGGCAGAGGTACTTCTTTCATCTTTAACAATTGTTTCTTGTCATATCTCATCGTTAACTGTCCTGTCCTCTCTCATTTTCCAAACTCTTGACATTCTCTGAGTGCTTGCTTGCAGGGGCTGCTATGTGAGACGGTGCAGGAATTTCGCGAGAGTTTAGTGAATCCTTTCTCTGAAAGGTTCCTATGGGCCAAAAGCTCTCCACGAGGACTGACCTGGTCTTGCCAAGATGATGAAGTTTTGAGGGAGAAATATTGTCGTTTGCCTTTGAGGAAATCATCAAAGGGAGAAGGGGCAAGGGGTTTGAAGCTCATTCTGCTTCACAATTCTCAACATGGGCACCGGCAGATTCGTTCAACTCACTGAACAATTTTAGTTTAGCCTGTATTCACATTGATTCTTGTTCGTAAAGATATGGTTTAATTCAGTTTTTAGTCTCAATATTTTTATTCAATGTTTAGTTTAACCATTTCTTTTATTAATGTGTTCGTTTTTTAGTCCGTTCATTTATCAATGATATCCAATGTTGTCTTTGTGGTGATTTTCCATCTAAATTATTCTATTAAATAGTAATGTGTAATGTCATATATATTTTTTCTTTTCATATGAGTCTGCCACTTCAATAGTCATTTGACATATTACTTTCTAACGAAGTTTTATTGTGATATGTTACTGTTTAATAAAATAATTTGAATAAAAAACCATTATGAGCATAATATTGTACGTAATAATTTGAGAAACTAAAATGAATAAATTGAACAGAGTAAAAATATGAGGACAAAACTTAACGAAGAGTAAAAATATTGTGCATGCACAAGCTAGATTTCATGTAAAAGACTGAGCTATGACCCTTTTAAAAGATGATATGGAAAAGGAAAATGCAACTTGAAAGTAAATAATAAATATATAATCAAATGCACTTAAGCAACTTTACAATTTTTTTTTTTTTAATTGAGAGGAATGGAAAACTACCGGATTCAAGACTTTACAAGTTTATGTGTAAATCTATATAATATTTTTTGAAATTTTATAAAATTGGCTTGTTTAATTACACTTGCATTACAAATTAGAAATTTGGTTTTTTTTTTTTTGGGTGTGCAAAATTTTGGAATTTTAACCACGGCTAGGTTTGTCTTTTTATGTTGGCATATTAAGGGTCAATAAAACCGTGCAGAAGCCATAGAAACATCAGTTCTTAAACAGGAACACACAACGCATTTAAATTCAAACCAATTGAGAGTAGGGACATTATTATGGAATAATTCTGGCCATTGTTGGTGCACAAACATTTCCTTTAGAATTCAGAAAGTATCCATCATTAATAGGCACTTGCCCCATGGGAGTGAAGAATTGCAGTATGTATTCCATCAAGATGAGAAACATAGATCGCAATTCTAAAACTTTTTGTCATTAACGCAGAAGTTTATGGTCTATATCCAATGGTGGCCTACGGCTACACAGAATTTTATATAGTCTGATATCAGTTTGAATGCCAATGACAGTGGCAGTGTTTGATTAATGTAACCGATCCCACCAAATGAAATAAGACTTGATTGATGTTGTATAACCTCGGTATGATTGAAAGAATAGATGCTTCAAGAAAACCAATCTTTCTATCCTAAGAATAAGTGCCTTACAAATTTAACAGAAACCAAAATGGTTTATTCCTTCACTGTGAGAATAAAGGAAAAAAGAAACATAGATATTATGTAGAGAAACATCAGTACAAATTGCCACTACAGATTGTCAGAACTTGATTCTCCTCCAGATTTAGGTGCATAATTAAAAGATCCGGGCATAAGAAAAAAGAAAGAATATTCTGAGTCTTCAAACGGAGGTCAAGCGAATTCGTTAAACCCACCGAAGTCACAGGTTTCAAAGTTCAGTGATGAGAAATAATTGATAGGATCATCAATATTACCTTTCACATCCATGTTGTTTTGAACTCCAATTCCACTTAAAGGGTTGGATCCAAAACAGAAGTTCATACTTCCAACCTTACCACTGTTTTCTTTGCTGTCCAGGTCAGGTGGCCCTGCCGGTCCTTTAGTGTCATCCAAGGGAATTGCTGGTGTATGGCCTTGGAAAAGAGCAATGTGCCCAAAAAGCTTGTCTTTCCTTGAAAATGTTGTGCCACATGAACAAAGCCATTTATCCTTGCCACAGTGTTTTTCATGAGTTTTAAGATCTGCCATGACTGAAAACTTCTTGGTGTTGCATCTGCTGCAAGTGTAACGCTTGTCACAGTGAGTTCTTTTGTAATGGTTTTTGACACACAAAATAGTCTTTAGAGGTTGAAATTTCTTGTGATCCTTGTTACGCTTGCAGCCAGTATAGGGGCAGGAATACCTCTTGAGAAGCTTTGGTTCAGACCCAGGTTCTTTATGTGGTTTTGCAAGCGCTTCCGGGGTTTTGTACTCGTCACCGTGGCCTCGCATGTGCATTCGGAGATTTGCATCTCTCTTGAATCCCTTCCCACATATTGTACAGAAATGCGCATGGGGTGCAAGGATTTCTTCTTTTTCTAATTGTAAAATCTCATAGGAACCAGGTGGAAGGTTCTCTCCTTCATCCACATCTTCTTCATCTTTTGATTCATGTTCTTCCACATTGTAGTTTTGCTCCATTTCACAATTATTGGGTAGATCATTCTGAGTGGACTGATCAGACAATTTATTTCCACTATTATTTTGTGGCTGAATACCACTACTTGGGCCTGATCCAGGAGGAAGGGTAACCCCACGAAGCTGACCAAGCTGTCCAACCAATGAGCTCATGTTTGGAAGGGTATGTCGAACAGAAGGGAGAAGACTACCTGCAGTAGAGATCAATTGAACAATAATTGATGTAAGATCTGCTGTGATGAGCTGCTGTTCCTGAGTAACAAGTTCATCAGGTTGTCCAAAAGGTTGACATTTTTGACCAACAATCAAATGCACTAGATCCTGGAGCTGATGAATCTTTTCTTCCAAGAAGGAAAGGTTATTCAACATCACACTGGGATCCCAATCTTGGAGTTTACTGGACTGTGATGAGTCAATCAGTGGACAATTTGCCTGATCAGGGATCTTAATATCATTGTTGGAGTCACATGGAAGCAAAGACTGGGTTTGAGATGGTTGGTTGAATTGTTTGAAAGGTGCTTCATTCCTAACACCATAGAAAGAGGGAGGATGTGAGGACAAATTTGTCTGTAATCCATTCCCAGGAGAGGTTAAGGAAGAGGACCTTGCCCAGGTGTTAGCACATAGGCTCCCTTTTGGATCCATTTTAAACTTTCTGTCTCGGGAATCAAGATCCCCTCTAAATCAAAGGTAAATGAGCAAAGAACAGGTGATGTACATCAAATATTCTGTACAAAATTTACAAATAAAAGACCATATTGCATTAGATTATTTACCAAAGATCCAACTAGAAGTAAGTGGACTTAAAGGAAAAAGGGAAGACAGAAGGGGGCAGATAAAAGAAAAGCAAACCAGAAATAATATGATGATGTGTGAGAATATATATATTTATGATCCCTAGTCCTCACTACAAGAAACATATCGTTCAAGATCAACATAGATGTCCATACAAATAGAAATATCGCATACCACTTGTAATTAAGATTGACCACTGGCATCAAATTCATGAAATCAGAATCTCTCTGGCACATCAATCAACTTTTGATGGCTATATGGCCAATCAGCTAGTGAAAGCTAAGGCTTCAATTTAGTCAATACCTACACAGTAGTCTCAATTCTCAAGGCCAAGCTATTCTTCATTTCAGAGCATCTTCAGATTCAAATGGACCCATATTCAAAATTTTCCCCTTCAAACGGATGTTTAGATCATACAATCAGAACAAAGCAAAACCCCTCACCCTTCACTTCTAGGTGAAGCTGCACATTCCAATATTCCATTTGAAGATAATGAATGTTCAAATCTCTTTTAGGGAGCACTAAAAAGTAAATAGTTAAAGCTCTCTTCCGCCCATCCCCTCTCAGCTCTTGTTGTTTCCAATCATTAAGTACCCTAAATTCCAACATATTAAAATTCTCTGCAAATTACTAAACACCAATTCAGAATTTGACCAAAGAAGAAATAAAAGAGCCAATTCAGAGGAAGTCCATCAAGAGATACAATAAACCAATTAAGGTACCAAAAAACCAAAAGGCGAGAGAGAGAGAGAGAGAGAGAGAGAGAGAGAGAGAGAGAGAGAGAAAAGGTCAGAAGGGGCATGTCAAGAACCAATTAAGGAAAAAAGAGGCATGCTTTCCGATTAACCCTAGAACCTGAAGTAGCAACTGAAAATTCAGAGAATAAATTAGATTAAGGGATGAAAGAACTTACAGATTCAAAACTCAATGGACGCTCTATTAAGCTGACTGCTCCATTTCAGAGAGAGAGAGAGAGAGAGAGAGAGAGAAAACAAGAGAAAAAGAGGGATGAGAAACAAAACAAGAGACCTGAACGGAATGCTTATATAAGCAGTCTCTGTTACGAAGAAAGCTTTTGCTCTCTGTTCAGCTGAAAACAGGAAAGGAGCACTGTAGTTGGTCAACCCCACAATTTATTACCGTCCATTTGTTGTTGTTGACTCCAAAGGGCCCCACACACTGGTGGGGGCGTTTCTTATCAGCTTCTGAGTCCATCAATCACAGCCGTTGGTGGGTTTTTGATCTTGCAGGTGTAGCAGCAGATTTCGAGAGGGGAAACGAGATGGAGATAGAGGAGCAGAATAAGACTTGGGGTCTGATTGGAGATGACAAGGGTCCCACACAACCAGGATGATTCTCTCTTGTTTCGTTCCATGGACATGCATATGCAAATTTGACTTGGCCTTAATAAACTATGAAATGCTTGAGCTGGTGAAGGAGCCTTCATGTGGGGCTGAATGAACTGGGGAAACGGAGGGTGGCTTCCCATGAAGCTACGCTAGTGCCAGGTCCCTTCAAACATGGAACTGTTGCTCCTTTTCATGTACAAAGCTTTCAGATTCATGGCATGAAGCAGAGAACCAGAACAAAATGGTAAAAAAAAAATATAGAATTGGTCTAAAATATTGATTCTTTTTTGTCAATTTTATCATAAAATTTAAATTTAGTCAATTTTGATCTCAGCAAAATTTCATTTTTATTCTTATTTAAACCTTAAGTCTAAGTAACAATTTTTTATGATAATGAAAACACTCCTTATAGTCTCTCACATTTTTTTTTTTAAATTTCACTGAATATGTTGAGTTTCAAAACTTTTTAAAATTCATTTTCTCTACATTTAAGGAATCATGGCTGTTACGATTATACTATTATAAAAGATTGGCAAGATTCAAGAAACAAGAAGCATGGCTCTTTTCTTTTTCTTTTCTTTTTTTACTTAAGAAGCATGGCTTTGGCTTAAAAGTACGCAACCTACAAAATTTCCTGGATCCAAAATATCCTAGAGAATATAGGCTGATTAGTTCATTATTTCAATTTTAAAGTTTGTTGTTTATAAAGATAATAGAAAATAAGTTTAAACTGATCTTGCCTATTGTTTATGTTTTCCAAAGTGCGTCAGTCTCTGTGAAGCTCGTTACTAATAGAATGATATTATACACACAAATACTTATTTTTTCACAATTTTATATTTAATCAATATTATCATTATTTTAATTACCCAAAAAATATATTATCATTATTTTTTTTCTCCCTTCTTTTTTTATTTTCTTTCTCATCACTATTCCCCGTGGGTCCAACATAAATAATATGTGAGGGATGTAAAAGAATGACTCTGCAAGTATCATTTCCTTTACAAATAATGCTTTGGTGGCTTTCATGTATTCCATTTCATGAGAAAAAAAAAAAAGATATTAATGAAAGTCCGCATATTTACATCCAAAAGGGACTTTTGATTACTCAAGCAAATTTTTGTATATTATTCTTGATCATTCTGTTTGACTTCAACATCATTTTTCAAACTTGAATATTTAAATTCTAAAATTCGTTTGATTTAAAGTAAGTATTTTTACTTTTAAATTAAAAGTAATTTTTCTTTTCAAACATAAATAACTTTATTATAAATTTACTTGTCAGTAAAAGTAAATTAATCTAAATTAATGAAATTTACATAATTTAATCTAAACATGTTCCTTCATTGCAACGAAACCAACCGAATTGAACGAAGTTTCTTGCTAGTAGTGCTATGTCAAATGAGTTTATTGCAAGCTTATTACTGCAGTGTCTTTGTCAGCGCTTATTAATGGTGTTCCAGGTCCAGAGGGTACTTAGACATGGGCAACCATTGGCATTTGCCCCTCGTTTATCTTATGCATAGAAGTTTCTTCTGGTCTTATCCAAAATGAACAACAGACAAGTTAGCATCTCTAACTAGCTAGAAGAGCTCCACCGATATCTAAATTTTTTTAATTTTTGTCAGTGATACTATTATACTTTTTAATTCAGTCAATATCATAATTTTAAATTACGATTCATAATAATAATTACAGTCATAATATTACTATTATAAAAATTTCTATAATCACAACGCGACTGCAATTGTGATATCATCAATGGTCATTTTTCATAATTGTTTACAATGTATACAATTACAGCATAATTATACTCGTAACCACAATTGTAATTTAAAATACTATATATCATTTTGTAATATATCAACTTGCTTCCGGACAACGGATAAATAAGGACAAGTCTAAGCTAATTCTTTTAGCTCAAATATGTACCAAAGACAAAGAGATGATCGTGTACTTTTGCAAGTGATCCGAAGTTAAGGGCATGCATGCAGTTGAAATTAAAGCCATATATAACAAGTATCTTTCTTGGTTTACCTACCTGTACGTAGGTGGTTCCAAGAAACATATTAATTTAACTTTGTCTTGCGGGACCGTGGTTGGGAGAAGTTGAGGGGTTGTAAATATAAATTCCTCATCTCAAGAGCAGGCAACGGAAGTTCTATTATATCTAAGGTGGTGGCACAGTCTATTCCCACATATATTTATGTGATGGGCTAGCTTTTTTTTTAATTTTACAAATTAACAACTAAGGAACTTTGTTCCAACGATTGAATGAATCAGTGATAGGAACTGTTGGTGGGGTAAAGCAAAGGAATGGAAAAGAAAGAAAAACACGTTGAGAGCACATTTGATACGAAGAAAAAAAAAGAAATAAAATGAAATGAAATAATATTATAAAATCTTCAAGATTGGAGCATAAAAAATTTCTGGTTCTCATTTTATTTTTTTTTCTTTTCTTGACACCAAACGGATTCAGAGTAA
Organism: Castanospermum australe; assembly: GCA_019955255.1. NCBI lineage: Eukaryota > Viridiplantae > Streptophyta > Magnoliopsida > Fabales > Fabaceae > Castanospermum > Castanospermum australe. The sequence goes on along the minus strand of NSJW01001024.1, from coordinate 13,180 downwards.
TTTATAGACTTGAAGGTGGGAATTTATAATTGTCCAAGCACCAATTAAGCTTCACTTGGAGAGTAGGTTATTGATTATGAGCAGTCTATATATAGATATATATATTATAGATAGACTTGGAAGGATGGCTGTATTAATTCTATTCCCATACAACACAAAACAAAACAGTTTGGATATATGACAGAGTTTGAGTCGATCACATTCCGGTTAATTTGTAGTCAGTGCTTGTAGAGAAAGCTTTTTTTTCCACATGAATACAACGGTGGTTACGTCAAGATCCCAATAAAAAGGTTGGTCATTAATTGCCAACAGAATTAAACAAGTGGTACATAAGCTGAACGCAGACACAGCTCCATCTGGGAAGACATTGGCTCTCGTCTAGGTGCTCTTGGTGCAAGATGACTGACTCACGTACAAGAGATGCATTGTGAGAGCATCATGTAGGAGATTATTACAATTTAAATTAATAATGTGGACTAGCATATATATATATGTGTGTGTGTGTGTGTGTGTATACACACATACATACATACACAGCACCATCTGAAAAGGCATTGGCTCTCGTCTAGGTGTTCTTGGTGCAAGATGACGACTCACGTATGAGAGATGCATTGTGATAGCTTCATGTAGGAGATTATTACAATTTAAATTAATAATGTGGACTAGCATACCTACCTACATACATACATATATATGTATGTATGTATGTATGTATGTGTATATATATATATATATATATATAAGTCAATTCTTCTTAAATTAAAACCCAAATTAATTGCATATCAAAATAAACTGAGGTATTTTCTTAATTAGCATACTATAGGTTCGTGATGTTATTGAATTCTTGAAACCACTCAAGGATTTAACTTAGTGGTTAAGGAATGCTGTTTACCTTTTCCATTTGGTCCAAATTTTAGGTTTGAACTTTGAAAGATTAATTCTCCAAAAATTTAATACGTCTAAAGGAGTAATGTGTCTTTAAGATCGTCCAAAAAAATTTAGTTTTAATTGACATAAAAATATTGACTCGAAAATATATACCCTCAATTCTCATATACCAAAAAAACAATTCTTGTGAAGTGGATCCTTGTCATACGTGGACTCTGTGTATGGACAGTCCATAAAAACACATAATCTAAACACAAGGAGATATTTTTGCTTTACCCTACGCGTAAATGTGGTTGCCCATTTAAAATCATATGTGATGACGACTTAACATCAGTCTATAGAGTAGTTTCTCGTTTGCACATACTCACATATTTTCAAAGTTTTACAAAAACCTTGACTCACTAATAATTATGAGTATGAGTTTCTAATAAATTTACTATTTCAATAAATAAAAAAAAGAGGATAAGTTTTGGAGAGAAGAAGAGAGAAGGGAATAGAACCCACTAAACCTCCTCTCGTTCTCTGAACTAGCTAGATCCAAATCCTCCAATAACCATGTAGTTTTATTTATATTTGTATACTGGCTAATTGAAATTAATTTATCTTATTATTTCTATATTAATTTAATTAGCAATAATCCCATCAAAAGAAATATAAGAAATCTTAGTAATGACTATAACATATGAACATTTGAAAAAAAACTGATATAATAATTGTGAAACCTAATCTTTTGAAATTTTTATATGTGGAACTTATTCATTGGAATCCATTGTTTCACCTATCTGGTAAGCTATTATCACTTTACGAAATATTTACTTTTGTTTTATTCAACGCTGAAGACTGTTGATCTTCATTATATTATCATATAAATATAAACAATAATAAACCACTGCAAACGTGGGTCACGATTCGCAAAAGCCTCTCCAATCATTTTTCTGCTTTTTGGGAAGGTGAAAGAGAGAAGAAGTAGAAGATGAGACGTAGCTGTGTTCGAGCGGGAGATAATGGAGGCCCAAATCCAGAACATGGACATTAATCAATTAAATTAATGATTTCATCACAAAATATGATTTAAGCAATGACGAAATCTGCAAGTTGATGAAAGAAATGAAAGAACGATAATGACCATGGCAGTTAGGCACGAGTCAGTCCTCGGCTGCCTTCTTTTGAATGTTTTCTTTTTTAATAAAGTAGAAGAAAGTGACATGAACACTCTTATTATGCCTTTTATGACCAACTACGGTCATTTGTATAATACTTCATGTGCCAAACTTAACAACTCAAACTCATTTAACTTATCAAATTATATATATTGACTCGTTACAAAAGGTTTTTTATACATACATAGAAAATTTAATTTAAAATACACGTTTTGATAAGTTTATGAAATCGTACTATTAAATTTTAAATTGTATGAATTTTTTGCAAATGATCCATAATTAAAGAGATTTTTTTTATATTTTAGCCTAGTTTTTATTGCTAGGATTATTTTTGGATCAATTTTTATTTAAATTGAGATTAATTATTTTTAGACAATATTAAAGACAATCTCCTTACATTAATTTGGACATATTTAAGAGAATTAATTTTCTTAAATGCTTGTTAGAAGCTCAAAACTCAAACAATCATGACAGAAAGCACATATTAATTCTTAATTACTAAGCTAAATCCTTAAGCTATTTGAACCTGTAAAGAGTGAGTTAGAAGAAATTAGGTTATTTACATTAGGTTAATTATAAATTTAAACTCTCACAATATAAAAAAATAGAAAGTAACTTTACTGTAATGTTGGATTTTCTAATCCAACAATAGTATATTTAATGGCTATAATTACTATTTTGATTTATTAATTACACAATTAAGCTTCTAATGAACAACATATAAATATGAATGAATTGTTTCGTTGGTCAAAAAGAAAAACAAATTTATTGGGACTTTAACTCTTAAAGATTTACTAGATAGAAAAGGACCGTTACATAATTTAAAGGCCAAAAAAAAAACAGCAATGCTATTTAATATGAAATTTTTTTTACGAATTATGTTACAATACAAGTGAAAGTAATTAGAAGTTAATGATAGTGAAACAGCAAAGTCATATGTTTAGCGTGTTAGGCAATTGACTGAGAAATTTTTGTTTCATAGATTTTTTGATTTATAAGAATATCCTCTCACTCACTATGTGAAAGGTTAATTTCTTAAAATATGGTAAGACGTCAAAGCGGCAATTCCTCCAAAGATGTTTGCTTTATACAAAATCGAACATCTACTCTTGAGATTGATCTTCAAAGAAATTTAAACCCTTTCAACTCGGATCAACACCTATTGGTTCGTTTCATAGATTTGTTCGTACTAATTAGTATTATCCTTAAAAAAATATATAGGAAATTAGTGTTACAATTAATAGAATGATAAATATTGAAAGACTCTCCAAAAAAAATCTACTAATCTGCCAAACATTTAATGAAAACTTTTTAGTTTGTTCTTTATATTATATATTTAAGGTATTTCACAGATAAAAAAAATTGTTTTTGTATACGATAACGATACAATAATAACTTAGAAACAAAAGATTACCAGAATACGTACCCAAAAAAAAAAGACATATCAGAATAAATAAATAAATAAACACACAAATGCTTAATTGGACTTATGTTATCCTAACGTCATCTAAAACCATAACCAAGTTGATGACCAAAAAACAAAAGAAAAAAAACCATAACCAAGTTGGATCAGAACATTTACCTCATAGTTACATATCTCACTATTTATGAAGTTGATAAATTTTGGGGACCTCTCTAGTGTATGCCAAATATGTGCACCGCAAACCAAGAGGTAAATTTAGTGATTGAGGATGTGTGCATTGTCTTGACTAATCAAGTTCAAACGTTTGGCTAATATTTAGAGGAATTAATTCTCTCTAATGTAGCAGAATGATGTTAGGAGTGCACCTTTTACATTGTTCAAGGAATGATTTAGTCTCAATTAACATCAAAGTTGACCCAGGATACTCTTACGGTACAAACCAAAAAAATAAAATATGTCCACCGTGCAATGATCAAGTAATGAGTTAAATTCGACATGGAGGAATCATTTCCTAACGCAATGCCATCATTTCTTTATGTGAAAAATGATCATTCCATATAATCACTTACGTTATATTTAGATGTTAGAAAGAAAAATGAATAGAAAAATAAAAAATAGAAAATGAAATAGAATTAGTGAGGAATTTGAGTAGTTTACAGGAAGTCACAGGTTTAAACATCTGTGCTGTTACTATAACAAAAAAAAATAAGTAATGATTTTCCTTCTTTTTATTTGAATATTTAAAATCTTTTAAAATTGGAAGAGTTTTAAAATGCTAATAAAATGAATAAATAAGAATTTTAAAATGTCATATGAAAATTTCTCATTTTTCTCCTCCTTTTATAAAACTCGTAAAATAAAACCTTTCATTCTTCTCCATTCTCCATTCTCCTAAAATACTTGATTGAATAGGAAAAAAGTAGGGAGGTGAAAAATAAATAACGAAGTTAGAATGAATATTAACCGACTATGAAAATGAAGTACATTTATTTCCACATTTTCATATTTTTATTCTACCAAACAAGTGTAAGATAATTATTTAATTTTAAATCTTTTACTTTCCAGCTTTTCATAATCAACCAAGCTAACCCTTAAAATCGATTAATAGAGGAGTGTTATATGAATGAAGACTGATCCATCTTCATACAAAGATATTTCATCTTTTTTGTGTGGGAGAATTTTAAATAAAGATTGATTTAGCAAGATATTTAGACATAAAAATCAAATAATCACTCATTACAATTACTAAATTCAAACAAAAATTTAATTGAATAATTACACTGAGTGATAATTTATTCTTTATGTGTACATAATTACTTAGATTAGTCCGTGTCGAAATTCTGCCATTCTCTTTTTTTTTTTTTTTTTTGGTGTTCAAATTCTTCCATTCTGTTTTTAACATTTTAACTCCTCAGAGAACAAGAGAAGGACAAAAAGAGAAGAGTGAAAGATTTTAGAAGGAAAAATTTGATCCTGTTTTGAACCCGAAATAGGCCCATAGAACAATATATTCATAGTCTCGTGACTTCAAAAACTGAGGTACTAATAATTCCAACAACAACAAAGTCATCAATTTCTTTGTGGATTGCAAGGAAATTTACCACGGGAGCCATTATTGTAATGTCAAGTGTTGAATTTACTTTTGGAACCATTGTTATAGCTAAGGTGGTAGATAATTCATGAATTGATCAATGAGTACATGAAGAAATCCTGGAAAGTCTAACAGCAAACAACCACAAAGGTTGCAAATGCAAGACCACTCTCCAGCAAATCATAGAAGAGGGTGGCAGAACACATGCAAAATTCCTAGCTTTTCTAACCCATATCTGCTAGAGAAAGAGCACAGCAAGGTTAAGTTTTTCTAACCCATTTGAGGGTTGACCACAGACCCCAGCAAATTCTTTCCACCTTTCCCAGCAATAGTCTAACCCAACAACAAACGAGGGCAACATAAGGAGTTATCTCAGCCAAATTTGCTGCACCTTTAGGCATAGGAAGAATGATGCAACAGATTTTCTGAGGCTGTTTGACAAACTTGACAACACTCATCTGTTCGTTCAATCGGAGCGTTCAATTTACTGTTTGGAGCCTTAAAAAATTCAGAACCACTTCCGCAGTCCCTTCTCTTGCAGGAATGGGGAATGGTGCTACCTCATTGTTATGCAACACATTGAAAGTAACCTAAAACCGGACGAACAGTGAGCTGTGATAAACCTGAATAGTACAGGTGTGCTTAGTCTAATATATTCAATGACTTAAAAACACTGTATTTGCTATAAAAATGATAGTCCAACTCATAATGTATAAACAATTTAGTTTAATCGTTCTCTCTCTCTTTCTCTCTCTCTCTCTCTCTCTCACACACACACACACACTCTCACAAACAACACAGTAACCATCTTTTCCGAGAGAGAACCAAAATTCCTTCGAACACTACCAAATGAATCCTCATTCAATCCCCAATTTATATGTCACTTCTCCTCTCGTCAAACCCCAAGTAAGTTATTGCAAACTGTGTATTTATATCTGCCATATTCATAGTAAGTTGATACAGTGGCATTCATCTCTCTTTTGATTTGATCGGTACTCCCTTGTACATTTGAACACGTTCCTTTAAAGCATCTCTCCTGGGCCGAGCAATCTTGTTGTTAGGATCAAATAGTAGGACTTCTTCAAATGCCTTCAGAGCAGACTTGAATTCTTTTTTCTTCTCATAGGCATCACCGAGATTGTTCCAAGCTGTGACATAGCCTGGTTGAAGCTTTACAGCTGTCTCAAACTGAGCAATTCCCTTTTCAAGCTTCCCATCACGGACATAGCTGAAACCAAGAGCATTGTAAACCTATATTGATGGATGTGATCATTAACAAGTCATATGAGAATAGGCCAATAATGGTAGAATTGCATAACTAGAACTGAATAGCACAGGGATGCTATCATTCTGCTAATTTCATTTTTCTCGCATAGGACATCATGCAATATGGGTAAGCAATTATTCACATTGACTCCTCCATATATACAAGGGTACTGCTAAAACAATGTTTAATCAATCCTATAAGTGTTCTCTGGGCAGAATCAGACTCATTAAGTTCTCTATATGGTGAAAGAGACTTTTTTCCTCAGCATTTTCAGGATTACTTTGATTATTAAATTGTATAGAAAAGATTCAGAAGGTTCTAAGAGGTAGAATCAATGATTGGTTTTCTGTTCATACAGTGGGACCAACCACGTAGCTTTCTTTTCCAACACCTATATTTGACTCCATCAAATTTCTAAAACTGTCGGACATACTTTTTGTTCAATAATAAAGATAGTGTTCCGAGTGTTGAGGAAAGTTTTCCTTGTATATCCTCCCCACTCTCTACACCCTTTATTTATGTTCTCTCGTGACTCTTAATCTGCACTGTTCACTCATGGCTAATTACTTCCATTTCTTCTCTATTTACATTGTCGTAATAATCAAAAAACCATGAAACCTCTAGTTTTTCTCAGCTTCAGTAGCAAAGTAACCCACCAAAATCCAAACTTCATTCTCTAATCGTTGTTGCTGTTCTGTACATCTTGAACTTGCGTCCTAGTATTCAAATAGGTATTATTCATTTTATTATCCAAATCCAAATGTAAAAATTACACAATTCTTGGTCCAAAATTACATATTGGCACTTTTAAATATATGGGCTAACGGGCCAGCCTGGTCAATGTGTTTACCCTATTTAACCTATGGGCTATTAAACATTTTTAAACAGATCATTAATATAGAAGCCCATCCCACATATTTTATGCAGTTACACGGGCTGACTCGACAGGTTCAACCAATCTTCACAGTTGACGCCATTGGGCTCTGTCGTATATTGGAGCATACAACAAATTATTTACGGGTAACGGCCTAGCATTAGTACAAGTGTATCATTGATCCATGTCATAAAAGACTCGACGTTGGCTGCCAACTGCCTAACAAAACTCCTGTCTTTTGTCTGGCCTTGGGATCGGCTATGTAAAGTTTGGCAAAAGAGTACAACATAGGCAGAGTTGTTTGCAGGATACAACCAGTAAAAAATTTCTTAAAAAGAAAATAAATAGGGAATTAAAACAGCACATTTCCTCAGTGAAAAGGGGAAAATTAAAAAAGAAAACCATAAAAAACTAAACAATCTCTCAGTCAAACTGTTCAAAAAACATGTCAGAGAAACCACTAGCACACATTATTCGTATACTATAAAACCATCATATCCCAGAGTAAATTGAAAATTCACCATATATAATTTAATTTTGTTAGCAATCAAATTAGTATACATCAAATTCATCTAACCTGGGCAAGATCCTGATCATCTCCATCCCATTTCTCAATTGCCTGAAGCAAGTACTTAGTAGCAGCTGGGTAAAATTTCCTCCGCAGCATCACTGCACCAAGTTCAAAACGCTCTGTTGCGCTTGCATCACCACTTCTCACTTGTTCCTGAGACAATGGAAGAAAATGAGACAAGGAAACAGGATCATAAAAAAATCAGTTCCAAGTAGCTTGTGTATACCTTCATTATGGTACCAAACCAGAAAATAAACAAAAATCATATAACAAGAAAATGTACCATTGAGGGTCTAATATATTTCAAGGAGGCTAACGCCATACATCTTGTACAAGAGAAACATCCATTAATCAAAAGGACCAAAAGGAAAAGCACAAGCTCTTACCTGCAACTCTTTGGCAGAAAGGTCAAGTTCTCTGCGAACAAGAACTTGGCGAATCGCGAAGTAAGACCCAACCCCTAGCAAACCCAATAACAATACCAAGTATAATAGTTGGATCCCTAGATCAAATAACTCTCCAATCTCATATATCTCATTTATCTTCAATGAGTCACTTGCATATGCCACATCAGGAGAAATCACTGATAAAGTTTGTCCAAACAAGAATCTGAAACCCATCTAGATGACTTTTCCCCATCTTCAAGATCCTCAATTGTAAAGTCGTTCACTGAAAATCCAGCAAGACAAGATTAAAAAGGGCAATGTCTCAAGTGAATTTGCATTTTGAAAACAATATTGAAGATTTGGAATGAGCTGACATTTGATCAAATGCTTGAATCAAGTTTACCACCATGCATGGAACTAACAAGGTACACAAATTTTCCACTGATTTTACTTATATTAGCAATTTCAATATTGAGAACAATCAACACAATTAAATTTAATGGAAATGTCAGAATTCTATTTGTCACCTAGAGCTGTTGGTTTGGCCCTTCCTACCCTGCTTCCTGACAGGTTCAATCCATAAATTATTACCCACTTTCCTTAACCCAAACGTTGAGGTGTGTTAGGGACGGTTGGCTCCCTTAGTCATTAAAACAATTTTAAAAAGAAAATTCTTTTTTCAGTTAACTAGGCCAATTATGCAGGTTAAGTGCTTGGCCGTTTAACCAGCTAGTTAGATTGTTTGTTTTATGATTCATTCAAGCATTTTTCTTAATTTAAATCAAATTTTTTGTTTATAATTTATACTAGCGAAGAAGAATTATACTTTTATGGTCTTATATAAATGTTTCTTAATTGTCCAAGAGCCTTAGCTCAAGTGACACCAAGTTCCTTGGAGACTACTTGATCTCGAGATTGAATCCAGCTAAGCTGCTTTGCCTGTACTTTAGCTTACCACCCCTTTCTCACACCAGCTCATAGACCTCCTTTACAACAAAAAAAAATATCTTAATTGTTATGATTTTTTTTTAAGATAAGTTGACTTGTTTAAGCCACCAACCCAAACAGATGGTTTAGGTTAGGATATTTGCCACATTGCCAGTTAAGAGAGTCAACCAACCAGCCCAGCTAACCCATCCAGACCCATGATGGGTCACTGTCACCTATCAAAACAACAAAGTCAAACATCCATTACAAAAACAAAAAAGAAAAAAGGAAAGGGGAAACCAAATATACAAAACAAATTCTGTGAAATAACACTGATTAAGCTAACTCCATTTGCAGACAGTCAGACACAGCAGGCATCTCCTCTACTAGCAATTATATATATATATATATATATATATATATATTATACAATTATGTAATTAATTGTCGGAACTTTGATAAACGAAATGCATAAGACTGACATCATAATTTACCCTGAAGTTAATCCCAAGAAACCTCATGATCGTTTTTCTTAATGTTTTCTTAATGTTGGCATAATAGTGGAGTGTTTCTTGATCATTATAAAGATATAATTCTTCAGAGGTTTATCAAATTGAGCATGATAACATCAGATGGTCAGTATCTACAAAACCAACAGCAACTAGGATGCATGAAGACAAATTCACTCACGGTACTGCAAACCAATATTATGAACAAAAAATTAACAAAGAGAACAGGGAATTACTCTCAGCTTGTTTCTTGATAAGCGGTTCCATTCCCATTTCCCTTTGAAACAACTGTCTTCACCCACAATGGAAGAAAAATTAGTATCCGGAACTTAAGGTACAAGAACTGCCAGATGTAAGAAGCATGAAAACAGCCTGAAAGTTTCATTTTGGAACCAATGCAAATCGTTCATGAAATTGGAAAATCATAATAAGAATATTAGCCTGCAAACTTGATATATCATTTCATTTAAGTAGAAACCAAACCATTAAAGGTGTATGATTTGAAATTTTCCCCACAAATTTGAAAATTAGGTTCAAAATGCTTAATTATGCAGTAAAGCAAGTTGAAGAAAAACAACCTGAAACACAATCCAGTTCTTTATTGCATTAAGGTAGTCTCCTTGTCCAGTAGATCCTGTTGGCCGAATTCCCGAGGCTTTCAACTTTCTGTACATAATGCTGCAGGTTAACAAGCATCCGTGCTTCAGACAGAACCACTGAACAACAAAATATATTGGATATGAAAATGTAGCCCACTAGAAATCTAGGAATTTCCTTCATACTCCCACATAAACCACGCAATCTAAACAACCCACAACTTAAAACTTGGGAAAACTTAATCAACAATAACACAGTTACTCATTTCAGCACTCCCCTAAACAACATTAATGGTTAACAGGATTTAAATGAAGCATTGAAGAAACCAAAGTAACGCACCCCACATGATACTTAAGCTTTAATCTTCTTCAACCAAGAGGCAAATGGTAGAAAATTGAAAACTTCGATCAAATTACAAAGAGATAAGAATTGGGATTACTTTACAGAGCCGGAGTAACCATGAGGAGCAGAGGATTGGGAAGGCCATAAACTAGTAGAGTTGCAACGAAATTGCTTGCAGCTAAGGCTAGCGGAAGCAGATTCATTGATGGGTTTGGAGGCAACTTTGGATGGGAACGGAGAGGAAAGAGAAGGGGTAAAGCGAGGAGAAGGGCATGAGAGAACGAGGAGGTGAGAGAAAATGGAGCAAGCCATCTTCTCTTGTGCAGTTCAGCTTCGAGTTTCCGCTTCTTGGGCTGTTCCTGTTCGAGTCACCTACATAAGGTTATCCGACAAGGTATGCCACTGCGCCACCCGTGTTGGTAAACAACATTAGAGTAATCACCTTCAAATATATACACGTGATATCAATTTTATCGTTAAATTTTTTTTTAATATTAATTTAGTCTTTAAATAATAAAAAATAATATTAATTTAATTTTTTAATTATAAAAAATTATATTAATTTAATCTCTTAAATAAATATTTTATTAACAGTATTTTTATTATTTATAATATAAAAATTATTTTGATATCATTTTTTATTATTGAGATAATAAACTAATATCAACATATTTTAAAAAATTAAAATAATTTTACATGTATTTTTAAAAAATTAAAATGAGTGTTTACTATAATTTCATTGATTAGTTTTCTTTTTAGTAATAGGAGGGTGTCACTAAGTAATTAAAGATATCATAAAAACATATTAATTATCTATAAGAGTGACAAATGGATGGATTGGATGAGTTTTAGATTAGATCATTAATAAATAAATAAAAAATAAATCAATAATATATTTAAGATTTTTTAAAAAATTATTAAAATTATCAAATCAATTCATAAACTATTGAGTAAAATATAGTTTTAGTCTCTCAAAGATGTATCATGTATCAATTTCGTTCCTTAGAGATTAATTTTATCAATTTAATCTATCAAATTTCATATTCACAATAATTTAGTTATTTTGAGAGACTAAATTGATAAAATTTAAAGGAATAAAAGGATAAAATTTGTGATTGATTTGAAACTTGAGAGACTAAATCGATAAAATTAATCTCTAAGAAACAAAATTGATAAATGACGTATTTTTCAGGGACTAAAAATAAGTTTTACTCTAAACTATTTTAATGAATGATATTCAATCCATCAATTAATTCATTTTAATAGATAGATATCCAATTCATTCATTTTCAACTAAACGCATCTAGACTCATTTTATATCCAAATACATTTTATTGTTCAAATTATATATATATAAATCTATTGGATCTAATAAATATTTTAGTTGATCTATTAACTATCTATTAATTAATACTAATCTAATCAATCAAAATTTATTAAATCTATTATTAAAATTAGATGATTAATAAATTTAGATTTGAATGGATTGGATATATAATAAATTTATGGATCTAATTAACACGTATAATTATTTATAAGAGAAATATGAACATCTCACCTTATAATGGAAGTTAACATCATACTTTTCAGTAGTACTATTTCTTACAAAAATTATTTCTACAAAGTGGTTAACGAAGGAGGTGGTAGAAAATAAATTTACTTCTCAGCTAAAAATTAATAAATAAATATTAAAAAAATAACTCATACGTGATAACTAGTTTTGATTATTAGTCTTTCTACGAAAAGGCTTTCATGTTAATAAAATAATTTATTTGATTCTTTTAATTATTTAGACTAAAAAACCACTTTTTTTTTTACTTGGACTAAAAAAACACACTCTTTCTTTAAAAGTTCCATAAATCTTGCGGGCATTTGTCTTTTTCCTGTGAAAACAAATTTTATCAATCTTCTGTAAGCTTTTTATCTTTCATTTCTAAGTTTTTTTTTTTTGACTGTCTCACAATAAATGAACTTAACTTTCATGATTTAAGTCTTGCTAGTTTTCTTTTTTTGGCTGAAGCTACTCTTTTGCTTTTAAGATTTTATCAAGATCACTTAATATTCAAATTTAGATTAAGATATTCTATAGTGTTTATAATTGTTGATTAAAAAATTAATAGTTTAAAATTTGATAAAATATAAATATATAACTGATAAATTATTTGTTAGAATACTCATCCTTAATTTTTTTTCATTAGTAATTTCATTTATACTTTACTCTCGTAATTCTACCGTACATTTTAAAGAATCTAATTCCTAAAAGTTTAGGTTGTTCATTTATTCTATATTAAAAATTTATTCAATTATCATATCGATTTAATGTACGTAAGAACGAAAGCAATCTTTTATTGATAAGGGAGAAGAGATACAAAAGAGTGAAAGCACTCACAGATTTTATAAAATTAATTTTGATTTTTAACAAATTAAATATATAAATTAAAAAATCTTTTATAAAAGGTAATATATCACGGATTTAAATTTTTTTAAAATGTAGGCTACAAAAAATGAAATATTAATTATTGATAAAAAATTAAATAAATAATTTATCATTGTTCATAATTAATTATCATAAAAATTTTAATCATTAATTTTTTATCAGCAATTAATAATTTTAATTTACTCTAAAATAATCATATACTTAAAAA